>JAUEPU010000197.1:0-85992 GCA_030435615.1 Armillaria luteobubalina
ACTCTCTGACTGGGAGTCGAACCCAGCTTTCGCGCGGTAGTGGATGCCAAGACAATAGAAATGACAGGCGCGTGTACTAACCGATATACTATCAGAGACATAATGTAGTGGCGTTGAGGTCTCCATATGTCATTTCAATATGGGTCCCTCCATATCAATTATGAGAAAGGTATATTTGAAGCATCGCTCTACCCACCAAGACCTGATTTTCCCTACAATGGGCCCTTCTCCTCAGCATGGGGAACAGTTCCTCCTGACACAATCGAACTCTATACCATCCCTTCTCCAGATCTGGCAGCTGTTCTCACCGGGCTCCAAGGCGAAATTCTCTTAGTACTGCGCCAGTGAAATATATAGATCCCACGTGTCTGGGCTATATCTATTATGGGTGTTTGCAGCGTTGTTCATTGGGAAGGTTTCATGCGATGGTGCCGGTGCAAGAATTTCTTTTTGACTGCCACCATTACGAGGCTGTCAAGCTCGTGTTCCGTGATAGGTCTCCCTCCACCTCCGCGATACCATAAGGATGCGACAAATTACCCAGAGCTGTGGAAGTGCACGGACGAAGCGGCATTCCCAGTACATAGAGATGCCGAGCTCGTTAATCTTGACATGCACCGGGATATTATCCTATCGGATCGTGTTTCAACCTCTTCTGATAATTGGTACAAAAGAATGGTATCGTTCTTTTGATATAATTACAACGGTAAATAATTGAAAGCACTCGGACGAATAACTTAAGTCTGGAGCCCAGAGCGGATATGGTCCAAGCCATACCATCTCTTCATCATGTTATCCTACAAGGATTGTTTCGTCAGGAAAGATACAGTGCAGCTTTCTGGATACTCACAAAGGCAGTACGAGGGAGGAAAGTATCCACCATCCATACAAACCATGACTTGCTTCCTTCCCAAAGCCATGCTCGAGGATTGGCTTTCAGAGCTTCCAGTACCACATTCTTGGCATAGCCCTCAGCGCTCATAGCGCCTCCTGAGGGGACACAGTATGTGAGAGAATAGACGGAGAATATTGGAAAGGCAGATACCTTGAGATACCTCCTTTCGCTTTCCGAGGACAATAGATTCGATAGACTTGTACAACGAGCTGTCGGGCAGCGGATTCAGCTTAGTCTCGATGATATCGCTTTTCACGCTGCCGGTACATAGCTAAAGGAGTGAAAGTTTGTTTACCAAAGGTATATTTTCAGTGTCATATGCAACGCTCACATTGACAACTTTAATACTAATGGGAGGAAGAATTACTCATGCACAAGTCACTTAATTTGAGAGTATAAGAAAGCGCACTTGAAAGGAGACAGTTCGATACGCAACGTGTTCCCATATGCGTGAAGAGCGGCCTTCGAGGAACTGTATGTTGAACCGAAGGGATACGGTGTTACACCAGCGACGCTACCGACTTGAAGAATGCACGCATCACCCGAAGCAATGAGAAGGGGCACGAATGCTTTAACCATACGCATTGCGCCGAATACATTGACGTTGTAGAGATCTTGTACTCGCTTCATATCGAGATCAGCTGCGGCCGACAAGAAGGCTAGAGAGACACATGGAGATAGAGATAGAGGGAATCACTTCGAGAAACGGACATACTTTGACCACTAGACTTATGATGAATACAAGGAGAACAAAAGTAGCTGAGGGCTTACGCATTATTGACTAATATGTCAAGTTTACCTCCAGTAATTTCCGCCACTTGGTCGCGAACCCGGATGACCTGCTCTTCGTTCGTAACATCAAGAGCAAATGTCTTTGTCCCAGAGCTTGAGAGCTCTGAGAGTGCAGTTTCATTACGGGCCGTGGCAAACACAACCAGACCTGACACCGGCCTTTTCAGTGTACAGTATATCGGAAGCAGAACAGCCACAGCCTACCTTGCTTGTGGAATTCTCGAGCGAGAGCGTTTCCAATGCCTGTACTGCACCTAAACCAAAGTATGAACTAAAGCAGCATTACTGTTGTGAAACGGGGGATCAAGTTCATTCCCAGTATGTACGCATAGTGTTCAAGCCAATAGTATTGCGCTTGGCTGAGCTCTGCAAACGCATGAGGATCTACACTACAGTACCTACTTATATACTAAAGGACTGTTTACTAGAACTTTCTATACCTTTCCTCAATCTTCTTCCTTAATAAGACAGATCGGCACGATGCCGGATTGCCAAATTCCAACAATTACATTTGAATCGTCGTACCCTGTGATCAGCACTGTGTTTCTTGGAGGCATGGCAGGAGGTTGTTGAGTGTGTAAGGCGCTTATTACACCGAGAAGCCCTCAGAAGCGCAACATACCTCACCTCCCAGGGCTTCATGGGCGCCGGATGGTGGGAGGATGATCGGCCAGCCGCCTCGGCGGAGTCGGCGGACCGAGGAGTATCAGGGGTCCCTACGTTCATCATCCGGACTGTTAGATTGGAACGTTGTGATCCTTTTTCATCATCATCTTTGAGAGCGTTCTCCCTCGCGTTATGTTCCGACTCGCACAAGCTTTCGAGAGTTGGGATTTCCACAAACCCATGAAGCAAGTCGTAGTTTTTCAAACAACTTTCATGAAGAATGTCAACTATGCAGCCGAATCAGAATATCTACCTACGCAACATCGAATAGCGCATGTCAGAAAGGTCAAAGACGCGCGCGGTAGTAACTACTAGCCTGAGGGGCCCTTCTTTGGGAACGGTTTAGAGCGACCTTCAACATACCTTCTATTAGTCATTCAATTCACTTGGCATCAGTTTTCTATTTGTTCCCAGCTAATATTTCCAAAAGAAGTACGCAATTATGAAAAGCGGTTGTAGATACGTGTTTGGCGACAACTTCAAGGCCCAAGCTGGATCATACCGGGGCCCACTGGCACGGCTTTTCGACGGCCCCAAGTTCGCTGTTGTCCCCCTCAATTTTTGAACAGACACTTGATTTGTAAAAAATACCGTTTATCTCGGGAAATAACTCCGTGAGCCTTATCTCTCCTGTTCGTCGATTTGAAGTGCATTGAACCGTGTGTAGAGAAGTATCGTAACTGCACGTTCGAAACGTGTTCATTGGAAATTCAACTGACGTGAAATATGGATAAGCGCATTCCCATACCCCTTGAACTCATTGATATAATTATCAGTGAATGTCACCTCGACATTTCTAGCCTACGCTCATGCTCTCTGGTTAACCGATCCTGGTCTCCCCTCGCTCAGTCCCACCTATTCTCTCACGTCCGCATCGAGCCTGAAGGGCTCTGCACCTTCCCTGGGGGTCTATACTCAACAGATGAATTTTATTATCACGTCGAGTATGAAGGCGTCCCCAGCGCAAACTTTTCCCGTCCTGGAAAACTAGCCACATTCGCAGCACTTTTAAAGTCGTCCCCTCATCTCGGGCCGTTCGTGAGAGAGTTGCATGTGGGGGCATACCAGGATGAAGTGTGGCCGCGAGACTCGAGCGACATACGAGACATTATAAACATTCTCTTAACCAAGCTCTTCTCCTTGACGATAAAATTCCACAAATTGCAGAGCTGGGAGGAGCTACCGATTATTGCCATCTCAGAGTCGCCGAAGCTGACATATCTGGAGTTATCTCACGTTCTGTTTCCTTCTGTCTCCAGCTTTCTCATCTTTCTCGGGACGCTCCCGGCATTGAGGGTCCTTATCTTAGACGGGGACGTGTGCATTGAGAACGCCACCACCGTATCCCAAGTCCAAACCGTGCGATTTAAACCGCAGCTGCGCGCATTGACAATCCACACCACGCCTTCTTCCTACTGTACCATCCTTGACTGTTTCTTGTCGCCTTCGTCACCCGTCGATGTGGCTGCCATCCAAAGTCTATCTCTCTTTTGTCGTCTTCGAGATAAAATCACCCCAAATACTGCCGTGACGCAATCTACGACACGGTTATTAATGCATATCAGCGGCCCACTGGAGCACCTTCGGCTGCCTGTCACTTTGAATGGTCAGTGATGACCAACATTCTCTTGTACGCTCGCTCACGCTTCCGTTCTGTTTTAGACCCGCTCTTCAAATCGATCTCAGCCTCCCGGCTCCGGTCGCTGTACATCTGCAGCCAGGCGGGGGTGCCCAAATGCCTGAATTGGCTTATCCAGACGCTCTCCCAGCCGTCTCCTTTGGCGTTGACGTCCCTCTCCATAGACGTCCTACACACAACGCTTTTTTGCGATGACAGATTCGAGGCTACCACCAAGCTATGGAACAATCTTGCCGCTGTCCTAGATTCAAACGGCGTGAACGTAAGGAACATAGCAGTACGCATTAAAGGCGTCAGCCGTTTTGCCCGTATGGGCGCCCAGGCACAGGATGTGGTGAGAATTCTGAACGGACATGGGGCGGGGCTGGAGGCGGAGGTGAATTACTATAGAGGCGATGTGGTGTATAGCGGTAAGAGTCGTTCTCGGAGGAGAAGTTCTGGTCTGACGTTCGACTTCGATCTCAGGGTCATATTTGGATTCACGTTACATTGTGCCACCAAATCGTGCACCGACGGATTGGGCAGCTATTTGGGGTATCTAACGACGTTTTAGTGCTACGGTACTCCTACTTAGTACTCGTGGCTGCTTTGATCCCCGATTCCTGAGGGATTTGGTAGTACAAACAAGTGCTCTTTTTCTTGAGAAATAGAAGCTGTTTCCCCGTTATTGTTCACTCGAAAGGCTATCAAGCTGTCCTTGTCAGAATATGGCAGCCCTATAGTGGACGAACGTAACCCTGGGATTGCCATTTACCAATCATGTTTCGGCTCTGCGAAATCTGCCCATTGAGGGTCCACGAGGTACGTGTCGCCATTTCAGCGAGAGTGAACGTCCGTCTTTGCGCACTGTGGATATGACTTGTACGGTTCACAGACGATGCAAAATATCTTCACAGTACTCTTAGATCATTAATAGCAACACAGCAGATAAAATTAGAGATAGCAATACGTGAGAATGTTTTAGAGAAGCGCCGTGAGAGCAAAGAAGGTATCGTTACGGTGTCATATAGTATCCCATAGTCGAGGGACGGGTCCAGCAGTAAAGTCTACACAAAGTTTCCATTCGCCATGTTCGAGCACCATCTCCAGGCCACAGAATCGTCTATGACCACCCAACAGATCCGACCTCAAAAAAGTCCCATTGAGCGGCTGCCATCCGAAGACATCAAAATTCCTATGAAACTTCGCCAGTTCCAATCGATTCCGATTCGGAGGCGTCCGGGAAATCCAATTGGCTTCCACCTCAGTCAATGGAGTATGCAGATACGTGAATATCTGCTGTAAGACTTCCCGTACGGTTATCGTGTCAAAGCCACGGATAACAAGAGGACCCCACCGTCCGGGAGACATCCAGTACTGAAGCATAGGGTGTCTCGAGGTGCAAGGAACATTGCGGACAGTATCGGGCATGAATGCGGATGTGTGGAAGTCGGGTGATACTACTCCAAATGCTGTAGGATCGTTTACGAAGCGCGCGGTATTGGGAGGATGAATAATGTCCCAATGCAATGCAGGGAAATGTATATACCCAGGGTAGGCCACACGAAAGGCGTGGGGTTGTTGCCGAAGCTGGTGGTGCAGTGTGATTTCACTGAGAGGTGGAGGAGTGGGTATTACGGGGGAAGGGGGTATGAAAGGCATGACCAGGGGTGTGCTAGGAGCAGGTGGGCTCACAGAAGCAGGTGGGCTCACAGAAGCAGGCGGGCTCACAGGAACAGGTAAATCCGGAACGACCGGGTCAGGAGGAGTCCAGCCAGGTATCACCGGGGGAGAGCGACCCGAATTATCGAGATACTCGTGTGGAACCACTGGAGGCGTAGGATCGTATGAGCGCAGGCCCCAGTTAATAGGCGCACCAGGGACAATAGGTGCCTGCCAATTGTGCAGGGCAGCTGCTGTGAACATCGCAGATGAAGGTGTCACCGTGGGATTATGAGGACGTTCATATATGGGACAAGAACAGCACCCAGTAGAACGATGGCTTGGCCCGTGACACCATGAGAAATCAGGTGCAATCTGATTGCCATCGTTGTTTAGAGGGTGCCGGTCATGATCGTTATTCCGATGTCTGCGTCGACGTCGTCGATTCGTGTTATGGTCGACATAATCGCAGCCGACTTTGTACCAAAAGTTGTGGGGGTTGTTTATAATGATTGGAGCATTACCGCAAGCAGAGGATGGCCAGCCATTTGAAGGTGAATCGTGCTGCATGCTGAAAACGACAGCGAGAGCAGTAGTAATTTGGGCGGTCTGTCAGCCATACGAGTAATATATAGGAAATCGTGGCCCTCCAATGAAGAAGATCAGTACACGACACAAAAGGAACAAGCGCACAATAGCGGCCTTTCCAAAGCAAGTAGCCATCCCCTGGAAACAACAATACAAACCGAAGACAATAAGCGGCGATTACTGGTCCACCCCAGAACGGTACAGGGAATTCAATTCCTTCCATGGCGCTTGCCGTCGCAAGGGTCTAGGACAAGGACCAGTACCACATATATATGGATACAGCGTTTGTCGAGGGCGCCATGCCTCATGGACGCAGAAGAACAAGGATAGGCATCAACTTTTCCCTGATTTCAGAATTTGCTAAAAAAGGACCAAAATTGTTTTGTTCCAATCTAGGAAAGGAATCAGCTTGAAGACGCGCCTCACCTTACGAACAGAGACAGAGTAATTCCAAAACGATTGCCGGCTCTTCTCGTTATCCACAACATATCAAAAAATGGTAGAGCAAGAGATGGTCCTTCGGCAGAGTTTTCGGTCGTAAGAAAAAAATATTGTGTAGATTGCATATCGTCATTCGTTCCACAATATGCTGATATATGTTCCCAGCATGTCCTCTGAAAAAACGTAGCGAAACTCCCCTCCAAAATGACCTGGCCACAAAAAATCCAAGGCCCACCCAGCCAACGGCAGTAGAGACTCAGAAAATCCTCTGTGACAAGTATTTCTCCATTTTCAAGAAGCGCTGGCCTTTCTGCAACGGTGCCTCTTTGTTATATTTCATGATCTGCTAGACCAAACTACTGTCTTCGACCTTGATAATTATGGAGATGACATCCAGACACTATGGTCTAGACTGGAAGGACGTTTGTGATTACTTGGGACTGGACAGCGACGAAGGTGACGAGCAATTTTCTCAGCAAGTAGCATCCACCTCAATCTTCTGGAGTCGGTTCAGGAAAAAATGTACGATATGATCAGGTTAAGCATGCAAATTAGTGTCCGTTGCCACCATCATCACCATGTCATGCCGGTAGGTGCTAAATATCTACTCTGCAAGCTCAAGGTCGTTGTATCTTTTGAATTCTCTGGTAATTACGCCCCGAAGACAATGTGTACAAGTACTAAATAAAAGGCGAAAAAAGTTTGGGATGCCAAATCATCATGGACCAAGTCGCGTATCTAATACATATCGAAGAAGTAGGAACCCAATCGAGCTCAATGTTAGGTTTCTGGAATACAGTGATACTAATGGATAAAGTAAGTGCGAGACGTGGCTTCCTCTGTAGTGTCAGTTTCGACGCGGGTGTAGAGATATACACCTTTATCTTTGATGCTGGTGGATGGCCGGTCCACAGGCCAATCAAAATCGTCCGCAGAAATCCTTGTTGAGGTTAGGTATTGAAACAAGCGCAGTGTAAAGAGTTGTAGCACACCAATGGCTGGGATAGTAGAATACAAATGATTATTAGCTCGGAAAAAATTCTAGGTACTTATATACTGCTAATAGACTATTTCTACAATGTTCTACAACCTTCTGACAATGTCTACAAGTTTCTACACTCAGTCAGCAATAAGCTGAACTTGGAACTTTAATCATCTCGAAGATTCCGGACTTTTCCGGATTGATTGCCAAACCTGGCATGTCCGATCGATCTCGATCTCAACACTCCCCCTCAAGCTGGTAAAGTCCCAATCCCCTCGTAAACTTGTCATGCTTGGGTCGATGCAAACCTTTGGTAAAGATATCTGCAATCATATCTTCAGTTGGACAATATTCCAGCTCAATGATATCATTTTCAATCTTTTCCCTGACAAAATGATTCTGCACATCAAAGTGCTTCGATCTAGCATGATATGCTGGATCACGCGCAATGGCAATAGCGGATTGGTTGTCCTCATAGAGTACAGTAGCTTCGTCTTGAATGTACCCTAGCTCAGTGAATAAATTCCGGTTCCAAATTGCTTGCCTTGTTGCATGTGCAAGGGCTGTATATTCTGCTTCTGTTGAAGAGAGCGCCACAGTAGACTGTTTTTTCGAGCTCCATGCGAAGGCAGCACCTGCTACAAAGTAAGCGTAGCCAGATATCGATTTCCTATCGTCTGGATTGCCAGCAAAGTCCGCATCTGTGTAACCATGGCTGATTACTTCATCTCCTTCTTCTGAACAGTATACCAGCTCGTAATTTCGAGTCCCTGCAATGTATTTGAAGATTCTCTTCAAGGCAGTCCAATGGTCTGGTCCTGGGTTCGAAGCAAACTGACTAACAGTCTGTACAGCGCATGCAATGTCCGGTCTAGTCCCAAGTGCTAGGTATAATAAAGAACCTATCATGGACTGAAATCCATGTCTAACTTCGGGATTTTGACACTTTTCGGTGCACTTGTGCAGTATGACATTCGGGTCAAGTGGTGTGGTGACTGGGGATGCGTCCTGGAGGCCATAACGAGACAGTATCCCATCTATATACTGTTTCTGGGAGAGGGATATCGTTTTCTCCTCGCGATTTCTTCGTATTTCAATGCCTATAATCTTTCCTGGCTCCCCAATGTCCTTCACATCGAATAATCCCTTCAACTGCTGCTTTACTGCCTCGAGTTCTTCAACTGTCTTCGTGAAAATAAGCAAGTCATCAACCCAGACTGTTATTACAGTCCTTTTGCCTTCGTTAACTCGCTTGTAGACACAATGGTCAGCTTGTAGCTTGGAGAATCCGATTTCCGACATCTTTCTGTCAAATTCTCGGTTCCATTCTCGTCCTGACTGTTTAAGACCATATAGCGTCTTGTGCAGTCGACAAATACGGCCTGTACCATCGTCATATCCGTCTGGTTGCCGCATATAAATTTCTTCTTCAAGTCTGCCATTTAAATAGGCTCCTTTGACGTCCATCTGTGCGATTTCAAGGTCCTCTATGGCTGCGATTCCAAATATTGCCCTGACGGATTCTAGGCGTACTACTGGTGCAAAAGTCTCGAAATAATCGACTCCTGGGATCTGAGAATATCCCTGTGCTACCAGCCTTGCTTTGTATCTTGAAACATGCCCATTCTCGTCGAACTTCTTCGTGAAAACCCATCTGCTACCTATAGGAGATCTTCCTGAAGGTAAATCCTCTATGGTGTATGTTTCCATCGCTTCTATGATGCTCATCTCCTCGTCCATGGCTTCCTTCCAATTTGGCCATTCCCTTGATGCTTTGGCTTCGTTTAAGGTGCGAGGTACATCATCAAAGTCAGTTCCTTCTCCAGCTAGGTAACTCCGTACTAGATTTGCGAAATGCTGCTCAGGAGTCATCTCTGTACGTGTTTTGGGTTCCCTGGGTGCTGGTGGAAGTCTGGAATCAGGATTTCCGAGAGCTCTGTAGTTATGGTCTCGTAAACTTCGGGCTGAACGGCGGGGTCTTTCTTCTTGCAAAGTCGTGTCATTAGCTTTAGTGGATCGTGCTGATTGTACAGATGGCTTCTGGATCTCGCTTGGATGCTTGGAGCTCATCTCTGTGGGCCTGGAGTGACTTTCTGTGTCTGGCTGCTGCGTTTCCTCTTCGCTATTTGGTTCTTGAGGTACTCGGGTGAGTCGAGGGTCGTTTTGACTCCTATTCTCCCCCTTGAGCTTCGACTTATCCGTGCTTGCAATATCTGCAGTCTTGGGTGGTTCTGCGAATACAAAGTTCCTTGATACTCGTATGGATCGAGTTCTGGGATCATAATAGCGGATTGCCTTTGGACCATCCAGAAATCCGACAAAGGTGAATTTCTGCGACTTAGACTCGATTTTTGACAAGTTCTTGCCCTCCGTTAAGACCCAGACATCGCATCCAAACTCTCTGAGGTGGGAAACATCAGGTTTTTCACCTGTATTCATTTCCTCTGGCGTCTTTCCACCCAGCGCTTGTGACGGTGCTAAATTGCGAATATAAGCAGCATATTCCACTGCTACTTCCCACAGATATGACGGAAGTCCTTTTCCTATAAGCATGGCTCGTGTAAGCTCCATCAGAGTGCGATTGAATCGTTCTGCTACTCTGTTTGATGAATGTGCATAGGGAGCAGTGGTTTCCAGCTTGATTCCCTTTTCTCTCAGCCAAATCTTCACTTCCTTGCTCACCAATTCCATCGCATTATCCACCCGAATGACTTTCGGCACTAAACCATACTGCCTTTCAATAAAGGTGATATACTCCTTCATTTTACCCAAGGCCTCACTTTTCTGCTTCATGAACTTCGGAGTACAGTGGCGGATCGCATCATCTGTGAATGCAATGTAGTATTTCGATCCCTGGAGTGAAGCAACTCGTGCAGGTCCCCAAATATCGCAGTGAGTGACCTCTCCATGCTCCTGGCTTCGGTGTTTTGCCTCCTGAGGGTATGGACGATGTGTCTGCTTCGCTTGAATGCATGCTTCGCATTGGGATAGCGGTGGTGAGTCTTTGTCAACAGAGATGATACCTTCCTTCTCTAGTTTCTCCAATCCCTTCTTTCCAAGGTGTCCATATCGAAGATGCCATGAATCCCAAGTGTCTACACTTCCTCTAGCAATGTGTGACTTCTCTGGGTTCGTTTTGGCTCGCATCTTCATGAGATAAAGCCGGTTCACCTTCTTTCCTTCTGCAAGCACTGTACCATCCTTTCGATGGAATACCACTTGTCCATCGCCGAATTTCGCTGTCAGGCCTGCGTCGTCGAGTCGGGTAATTGATATGAGGTTGTTTACTGCATTTGGAGCGTATAGGGTGTCCTTGAGGCGATGTATGCGAGTTTCTTTGCCTACCTTTGCTTCCAAAACAACAGTTCCTCGTCCTAGGGCTTTAATCGACTGGTTTCCTATCCCACTGATTGAGGATTCCGTCAGAGAAGTAAGGTCAATGAATGAATTCATATCATTGCAGATGTGCGACGTAGTTCCAGAGTCTGCAAGCCAATCTTCCTTCGAAAATTTCGAGCTGGGCTGCAAGTTATAGCAGTTATCAGTCAAGTCTTGGTTTGTGCTCGCTTCGTTCGCCTGGTTTGACCTATCCTTCTTCTTCTTTCGCCCTCCTAGTCTTCCTGGACCTTTCCCCTCGGATCCACCACCTTTGGACCAGCAATCCTTTGCATAGTGTCCGGGTTTTCCACAATTCCTGCAAGTATCTTGGTCTGAATTGTCACTTCTCTTTGACACATTCGACCCCCTCCATGGATTTTTCCTCCCATGGCTATATAGTGCGTTCTCCTTGCCTCCTGACTTCTCCAATCTACGCCTATTTTCCTCCAAAATGATGGCTATAAATTCGTGAGATGTTATAGTCGGATTGTTACCAGTAGAACCGAGATATGCAGTCGTGAATTGGTCCCAAGATTCAGGCAATGAAGTTATCAGCAGCATTAGGAAGTCTTCGTCCGAAACAAGACTCCCAAGCATGCCTAACTCCTCCTGGATGCGTCGCATTTCAGTGACATGTTCTACTATGTCAGTAGCCTCGTCTGCAGTCGTACGATAGAGGCGACGTCGATATGAGAGTATTCCCAGCTTTCCTCTAGCTTCCTTCACTAACTTTAGCTGCTTCCACATTTCGGCTGCTGTATTGGCTCCAGCGATGTGAATCATCTGTGAGTCACTCAATGTAAGCTCGATTTGTGTCTGCGCCTTCCCGTCTGTCTCATCCCATGTTTGCATACCCTTCATTTCCTCTGCTGTTAGCTTTTTGGGGTCTACAGGCACTGGCCTCGTCTTTACCCCTTCTGCATACTTCAGGAGACCTCGTTCTCGTAGTATAGCTGTCACTCGACGCTTCCACGGAACCCAGTTGTCTTCCCGCAAGAGCTCAATGCGAAATAAGGATGATGGGATTGAATCTGATGATGTAGACATGATGTATGACTAGGAATATATAAGTCGTGTAGAGCGGTTGGCTGTGCGTCTTAAATCGTCAATAAATGATAGTAGGGTCGGGGCCCATAACCTGTTGAGGTTAGGTATTGAAACAAGCGCAGTGTAAAGAGTTGTAGCACACCAATGGCTGGGATAGTAGAATACAAATGATTATTAGCTCGGAAAAAATTCTAGGTACTTATATACTGCTAATAGACTATTTCTACAATGTTCTACAACCTTCTGACAATGTCTACAAGTTTCTACACTCAGTCAGCAATAAGCTGAACTTGGAACTTTAATCATCTCGAAGATTCCGGACTTTTCCGGATTGATTGCCAAACCTGGCATGTCCGATCGATCTCGATCTCAACAATCCTATCTACGCTATGTCTGGGGAGGAACATCGCGTCAGGACAACATATGGAGAACATAGCGGTACGTACGCTTCAAGTAAATGCTGCTCCATATCGTAACCTTTCCTCCTCAGAAATTTGCAATGGCTGCATATAAATTTCTGGCCATAAGAGCTGTCTCTGTACCCAGTTATCTTTGCTAATTTCTCAAGGTCTTTGACACGTTCCAGCTCTCCGGCATCGTCAAGTAGTTTCCATGCTTGTGAATTTGGTTGTTGATCGTGACACTGCTGAAGGACAATCAGCCATATTTAAGGCATCAATAGCAAAATAACTGACCGCAGCAATTTGCCACCGCATAACGAGCAAACCGGTCTCACTGTTACTACAGGTTACACGGCAGTTCAATGAGTCCATATCTTCACACGTCGCAGTCTCTGGGTTTAGGCCACATGCTTGAACGATAGATTGCACCCTTTTGAACGCCTCTCCATCGACCTCGTACTGGCTCGCTGACCAGATAGGTGCTTCGTCGCAATCCCACAAACGAGACACCGCATTGCCCTTCCAGTTATCGGGATCGAATAGGTTGTAAGGATATAATGAGAAACAGCGGTGAGCCAAGACATAAGGATATTGGCAGAGGCCGCGGCAAAGGTTGCATTTGAAAAAAGACGTAGCAAGATGGAGATTCGGTTCCAAACCCGCCTTCAGCATCAGGGTTGTAGTGCGCAATTCTCCGTCTCCCGCCATTTGCCCGCGACTATGGGGAGTTTTGCCAATGTCGCCATCACGGACTCGGTGACATCCTGATCCAAGGGTGTGGTGAATAATAAATTTGAGAAAGGCTCTAACACAGCCACGTCCACGGCTTTTGGATATATAGGAAGTAGGGGAAAGTCGCGTGTAGCAGCGTAGTAGGCCGCACGGAACTCATCCATCCTCGTCTCAAGAACCGATGCAAGCCTAGAATTTCTATGCTGTTTGACTATGGAGATCACAACATCCGACATGGTAGACCAAGCTGGAACCGTAGGCATCAGTCAAGAAGCACCCAGGCTAGCACAGACGAGAAACGCACCCCGCTCGGTCAAAAGTCTTGGCTGTGACGGTCTCACCAGTTTATGCCATGTTAGTTCGTCTATAAGACGTTGGTTCTCCAGTTCCTCGCCCCATCCTAAGGTAGTAAGACGCTCAACGACTCTGAAATGCCTGAAGTGAGATTGAGAAACAATAGATGAAAAGAATGAGTTACTGTTCTAGTCTCCGGGCGCGGATATCCTTAAGCTCATTGAAGCGATCGTCTACCCGGCTGTCAGACCAATCGTCGCATAATCGTGCATGCTGCAAATTTCGTCACATAAACGCTAGGATAACCATGTGCGTGGACATACAATCTGCAGTTTTTTGAAAGCATCTCGTTTCCTCAACACCCAAGCATCACGCATTTTGTCGGAGAATGATTCGGATTCCTCGAGCAGAGCCGTAATAGCTGGAACATAGTAGTGATAGTGCCCTGCAACCTGTTGGTCAAAGCGCAAGGTAGATGCAATAGAAGTGCTTACTGTAGCTTGACGAAGACGAGAAATCATAGGAGGGACAAAAGTGTACAATAGGATCGGGTACCCACCGGGTATAACTCCAGGAATCAGACTTAGAACAAACAACATAGAAATCGGAAGGAAATTACATACAGCGTAGACCTCGCAAGACATTTTCGGCAAAATTTAGTCCTTGGCTCCCACTGAACATATGGTGTGTAGCGCAAACAGATCTTCCGGTGATATGAGACCGCAGGACAAGTACAGGAGATGAAGTAGCTTACGTCGCAGTACTTATCAAATGCCAAACGAGCATATTTAGGTTCACTCAGATCCTCTGGCAAGGGTGGCAGCCCTTCGATGTTTTGTCGCGCACTCATCCAAATAAAAGTGGAAGAGCGCTGAAGCAAAAGTGCGCGAAGGTCCTTGGTGGTACGAGAGAGTCGGAGGAGGTCCAGCGGGTCGAGTTTGGAGAAAATCTAGAGAATAACAATTTGTGGCTTAGCCATGGTATAACACGACGTCGACATCAGACGCGCCTCAAAAAGTATGTCTACGGGCGTTTCTAACACCTTTTGAAGGAATCCACGTAGTCGACGATGTTTCGGAGCAGCATTTGTAGCATTTCCCGCATCTTGCTTGACTTTCTTGACCCTAGGCTTCTTCTTGACAGGGGCCTCGCTCGCGTAATCTTTGTTGTGGCCATCTTCAGGCTCAGATTCAGTATCCTTGTAGGTTCTCTTGGTTGCTGTACGTCGAGATTGACGCGAAGGAGCCATGGTTTGTGCTGATGGTTGACTGCAAGGAGCAAATTTAAATTACAACTGAACCAGACTCCGCATCCACGTGATCGCATCCGCACTATTGTTGTACCAAAAAGGTAAAACTCATTTTTAGGTCAGTTCGCGCATATCGTTGTCGACCATGGGCTTTGGTCAGGAATTTACAAGGTTGTAATGGTTTTTTCTCTGATTATCGAGGAACTAATGGAAGTTTAGACACATGCATTATTTCTCAACTTCTTTGGAACGAGTACAAAGAGAGGTACTAGGGAGAAACTCGTGAATATAATGAATACCATGGAACAGCATAGATTCGTCATGTAGGCATGTCTTAATGAGTCCTCTGCCATCAAAGGAAACACTCCCCCTTCTCCATGCCAATCATGTTCTTCACCTTGGTGCACGTCCAGGTGTCGCCCTGCTTGCACAAATAATATTTCCCACCCTTTGTTTTACAGTTATGGGCACTCAGTAGGCCTTTGCTGGATGACGGGTCACAGCCCTCACTAATCAACAGTGGAGTCAGACCAAGAAGGGATCGAGAAGGAACTACTATGGTAGTGTTTTAGAGACAAAATTAATTTTGTGTTTTTTTTCCTGGCTACTCCAAGTATTTGCAGGTATTTGCAGGTAAACGGAAGTATTTCGAGGTATTATCAGGTATTATCAGGTATTATCAGGTAATTCGAAGTAATGCAAATTCCGGCAATCAAAAATTTGACTAATTTCGGTAGCATACTTCTAAATACTTCTACCTGCTTTTACTTGGCTTTACTGGATTCTTGACGATCCGAGAAGCCTGTCACTCTGTGGTTTCCGGGGTCCATATCCATATATCAAACACAAACCCTGTTCTTACAATGGAATCTAAGGCGACCTTGGAACGGTCAAGCCTAACGGGTTAGTAAAGAAGGCCATTCGTTCAGGCAAACTGAAGGTTCGTCCGATGCCGAAGTTCGGCATTAAGCCGATATAAGCCGTACTACCTATGGGCGCGTGAACCCTGAGGACCCCGGAAGAGTCCTTCCATTTTGAGCCTATGCCGATGTGCGGACGGGAATGTGAAGTATTCCCCGGTATTCTGAAGTAGCACACTATTTCAAGCTGTCGCCTACGGCATTCTAAGTCCGTACCTATCATTACTTACGTTTACCTTGCTTTACCTCCGATTACTTACAAATACTTCATAATACCTGTATTTACCTGTGAATACTTACTCCAAGGCGAAAAAAATGAAAAATATGTGATTTTGTCTCTAACCCACCACGATAAACTACTGACGATGCCCATCTGTCGTCGTTCTTGGCGATCTTTGCGCCGTTGGAACAGTACTTTGTGTCCTCGTCCTGAAGATTCGGAGCTGCCATGATGTTCATGGTGCAGAGGGCGAGGAAGATAGATAGAAGGAGGCGCGTTTGCATGATGAGAGTTTTTGGAGATTGATTGAGGACAGAAGGAGACCAGGTCGAGTCTGAGTGTAAGAAATCGCGTAGGACTAACTCTCTCTAAGTAAGTGAGAGCAGAAGCTGAAGTGACGAACGCTATCTACGAGATATAAGTAGTCTGAAGAGTCCGAGGAGATATGTATCAAGAAGAAACGAAGGTAATTAATACGAGGAGCAGTCCCAGAAGAGGATCTTCGTTAGAGCAAGCTGTCACAGCTGACGAGCGAAGCGCGACCCGTGGTTTGGAAGACACATGCGTGAAGAATCAATTTAATAGAACGAAGACTCAAAGCATTCAGTCCATTGTAAGGCTCGTGCAATGGTGTATTGGACTATTCGATGGCATTAAGCATGACAACTTGAATGCGGGCAGCACATCTTAGCTACATGCCGAGAGAGCATCCCTTACCCACTTCAATACTTCAACAGCACTCGCCGCTTTGAGCCAACATTCAGAACCTTCCCTGATGTTGATATTGTCGAAGAAATCACCGGAGAATGATACAGCATTCAAGAAGACAGAAACACCGGGCGCACAGCGAGGGAGAGAAGAAGGAACCACCACTCTATCACCCTATAGCCGAGGTAACCGGGAGGGTGGTCGCGACGTAGTTCACAGTGAGCTCCGAGAAGCTCGTTTGTTAACATGCTGCATGCAAAGTCGCGAAGAACGAGAAGGCGAGACATACCCACATAGCATAATCCCACCATACGCTTACGTGTAGGATATAACGGTAAATAGCATACCAATTGAATTCAAAAAAAAAAGTCAGGCAGAAACAGTACCGTTTACCCCTCACCTCAGCCGTTCCAAAGCACGTAACAGAGGATGCGAATATGGTTGCGGATCACGGGCTTCAGCTAGGAATTTTACAAGGTTATAATAGTTTTTATTTTGGTTATCGAGGGACTAATGGAGGTCTAGACATATGTATCGATTTTCGACGTTCTGGGCGGAAATCCGTGAATGCAACGAATACCATGGAATAAAATAGATTCGTCGTGTCAATCCGTCTTAACGAGTCATCTGCCACTATAAGAAACACTCCCCCTTCTCCATGCCAATCATGTTCTTCACCTTGGTGCTCGTCCAGGTATCGCCCTGCTTGCACAAATAATATCTACCCTGCGAGCGTTTTTTTGCAGTTGTGGGCACTAACCAGGCCTCTGCTGCGTGACGGGTCACAGCCCTTACTAATTATGCAGTAAGCTCAAATCAAAAAGACTCGGAGATCGAGAAGGAACCACTGACGATGTCCATGTATTCTCGTTGTCGTCGATCGGTTCGCCGTTGGAACAGTACTTTGTGCCCCGACGATTCGGAGTAGCCATGATATTCACAGTGCAGAGGGCGAGGAAGATACTAGATAGCAGGAGACGGGTTTGCATGATGAGAGTTTTTGAGGACAGAAGAGAACCAGCTCGAGTCTAAGGTCCATATAGTTGAATGTCGGGTCTTTATAGTGATGAGACGGAAGTACCCACACATACAAGGGAATGAACAGACACTCGCAGAATGGACTACCAGCGGCGTCAGCATCGAACCTCAGTTGGGCATGCTGATGCCTATCAGCTTAGACATGGCGACGTTTGTGAGAATAGCATTGCAGCGGCTCGGCCAGATAGATCCATGGCAATATCAGCCTCGATATGACAGTGGAAGGCCAAGGCATCCAAGTTACGGGGGCGACTCTGCAGACTACGCGGCTCGGTGATTCTAGACTAGCTGATTCAATCCCGTCGTTTATAAAATCGAAGGGCAGGCGATAGACTTTTGACTTCTATCAGTGTAGAAGCATAGAAAGATGATACAGGAGAGTTAGAGACCAATACAAGATCGCGAGAGCTGGGTTGCATAGACGCACTGAGAATCAAGTACGCAGGATCCATTCCAAGAAGAGACATGTCGTGTTGTCCGTAGCGGTTGCCATCTGTCCCAAGGAGGGCGGTCCTTCACGCCTGATAGTGCCAAAGTCGTGAGGGAGGCCTTTGACTGTGCTTGCATGGCGCCAGAACCAAAAGTACTTCGCGATACCACTTGGGAAACGTGGTTTTGTCTTGGATTTCTTCCTTTTTTTGTGAATTCTGCTTTCACTCGAGCCCATGTTCGCGCCAAGTTCGTGTTGATTTTTAAGCTGTGTCCGTTTGGTTTCAAATCTGTTGATGCCGCGCCAAAGCCGTGCGCCTGTCAACGATAATTTCAAAGTCAGATTGAACCGTCTGTGCATGTGCCGAACGTAATGCCAAATCCTCACCTAAAACTTTCTCCTTCCGTTTCATTTCGAAAGCAGATTCGTATACCCCCCTCTCCTCCCCCTGTAATTGTCACGAAGAATTTTATCAGTTTCCTCGCGAGCTGGTTAATAAATACCCATATCCAATATCTCTCCGGCGACACTGCTCTTCGTTTCTGTTCCTTGGTAAACCGAACATGGACAGTACATGTGCAGAAAGACGTTTCACGCAAACAGCGCTTTTGGGCGTCTGACTCTGATCTTCGAGGCTTCCTTTGCTTCAGTACGAAAAAAAAGTTCACCTGATTTTGCAATGTTAATATGGGTACATTTTTTAGTTGAAAACGGACTTTTTCTAATGATGGGGTCCGTATCATCCTGGTGGTAATGTTGATTCGCGGGCATCTAGCTGAGGATGTTGCATGCACGACACCTTTTGTTTGATTTATATTTATCGTGTCTTCGTTCGGCCCGACGTAACCCTTGATAATCAGCCACCATATGGCGCCCACGCTCTCCCTTTTACTACGATGCCTTCGGTCAAGGAAAAGCGAGAATTGTTACCAACGTCTGTGAACGACCGCAAGTCGGTATCCTGGAGCTTCAAAACCCTGTGTATCGTCATTGTCTCGTGCAGCGTACTCACCTGGACTATCTTTCGTTTCTCAAACCCGGTACAGACGGCTACTACAGAGTCATTCTTCGCCAATGTCACGACTTCTGATCTCTGCGAGAGCGGGTTCACTTATTCAGGGCACATTGGATTGAAGGGGGATACGGAGGGAAAGCCCAAGAAGTCGTTCTTCTGGTGGGTCGGATTCTGCGCTTCGACTTCCTTTTCAAGTGCTCAAGATCATCCAGGTATTTCCCTGCGGAGCATGATGCTGAGAATGCACCTGTCATGTCCGTCTTCCTTCTCGTTGGCTCTGCTTAGAGAATTTTCACACAGCGCAGCCTGACCGTTGGGGGAGGACCAGGGACTAGTGGACTAATCAACCCAGTCTTCGGCCAATCGCCTTGCACGATGACTAAAGATGGACTCATTCGCAATCCCTTGCAGAGCCAGTGGAGCGAACACTACAACCTCGTCGCGCTCGACCATGTAAGTTACATTACTTATTAGCGTTATGCTCTAAGCATTTCTTCAGCCAGTCGGTGTGGGTTATTCCTATGGAACAAGAGTCAATAACAGTCGCGATGCAGCCTACGATGTGTACGATTTCTTACAAAAGTTCTTCTCTCTCTTTCCCGAGCTCTCCAAGAACCGGTTCTACGTCTCTGGCGGGTCATACGGTGGTATATACGTTCCCCATATAGCTACGGTTATACACGAGCAGAACCAGCGACGTGCGCCGGGTACCATCGATATCAACCTAGAAGCTCTGCTTGTTAGCAATCCTTTCTCTGTATGTTGACCAGACGTATGCTGTTCGCATGTTGGCTATGACTGACGGACGTAATAGGACCCTGCATCGCACTACAAGTGGCAACTCTACTATATGTGCACTGTGACCGATGTATACAACGCCACTACTTGCGCGGATCTGCACGCTGTCTTACCATCTTGCCTCGAAAGTATTGAAATGTCGATAATGTCCCCAACCCTTGAAAATAAGCGTGAATCGGTGAAGTTATGCGAACCCATCGGAGAAGGTGATGCCCACGGTAGAGTGATCGAGGACGTCCGGCGTGTGGTACGTTCGTCATCATATGCCTCGGATTGATTTGATGTTTTCTGCCCCCAGTGCTTCCCCACCGATCCTGATAACCCGTTGTCATGTCACCCAGAATTCGGCTGGACGACTAAGCTCTTCAACAATTCAACCACAAAATCATTACTTGGTGTCTCGGACTATGTCAACTATACGTCGTTGAGCAACGATGTGCACAGTGACTTTGAAGCGAACGCGGATATGTGAGCAAGTGACACTGTTTCCTGTTGGGATTTGTACCTGACGAAGAGGACATAGATGGCACAGGCATTATCTCCTCTACGAACCACTTCTGCAAAGTGGTATCCGCGTACTACGTGCGTCTACCGACATTTTACTTCTTACGTATGCCTCAATCTCGATGATAGACTGGATAGGTGCCCGCGATGCCAACTGTCCCTGGCCAGGAGTCCTCTCATTCGTAAAGATTCTCGATAGCATTTTACGTCCTCTTTTACTCATATATACATAGCTCAAACTCCTACGGACGCCATTCCAACAAGAATTCCTCGCAGCGCCAGATTTGCCTTGGTCTGACGGCGAAGCGATCGTTCGCGCCATTGGTGATGGTGCGGGGAACATGACATACGTACTCCTGGCTGAGGCGGGGCATTTCGTGAGTACTTTTGTTCTTCTTGAGTTGCTATGGGGAAGTCTGACGAGAATTGTGTAGGTGGTCAAAGATCAGCCTGCGGTTGCGAAGAAAATCGTGGAGAGATGGATTGAGAATAAGCCTTGGTTTGACTAAAATGCAGAAGATAATTTTCAATGTTGAGAGCTTCCTAAGAGTGTGGGTATTTCGCGACGGCACCTTTCGGGCGTGCAGAATCAACAACTTTTCTGGTAATGCGACGTATCAGTGATTTGTGATAACGATTCCCACGATTGTCCGACCTTGCAGGGCCGCCTCGCAATCATTTCGGACATTTCAAATTTGTCCTACTGCTCGATTGTCATGTTGTGCCTCCGTGTCAGCAAGAAACCCTTTCTCACGGAACTGTTTTTGGTTCATATTTAGCATGCCTTGATGGCTTGCGCTAACATCAATACTACTACTGCTGCCGACCTAGTACCTTTCCTCGAACAATGGATATTCTATCCACCACCCTCGAAATTATCAACCTGGTCAACCTGGTCATCGACAAATGCGTCGAATATCGGGAGGCAGACAGCGTCATCAAGGCAACACGGACTCGCTTGGACGGTGTGCAGGTTCGGGTAGAGCTATTCCAGCAGTTTCTGAAGCTGTCTGAGTCGACCATGCTTTTTCGAAGGAAGCAAGTTCTTCACCGCTCACTCGAAACAGTTTCGGATCTGTTGCGCGAGTTAATGACCATGCTGCCCCCTTCGTCCAAGATGTCGACCAAAATTGCTTGGGTGAGCTGGGGCAAGCGGCGTGTGGAGGGATTATTGGTGGAACTGAAGACGTGGGATGAGGAGGTCAAGGGTATCGTATTCGCGCTGGACGTCGTGTCCAAGCTCAGAGACGACGATATACTCTACAAGCGGCTCTTTGACACAGGCGAGCGAACCCTAACGACGGCGTGGGCGCTGAGCAAGCGAATCTACTCATCGGACAAGGAGGTTCCATCCCTTGTTCATCCGCTATCATCGATTTTCATTCAAGGAAAGGACTCCTTCTCGGACCCCCGATTCATCGCCAAGTTCAACGCTCGCCCGGCCTATGTCGAAGCCCACTATATAGAACTCGACGGCAAGGAGGACACCCAGAAGAGCTCTCTCACTCGAATGGCTGCCGTATTCCATTCCCCAGAAATAACCTCGATGCACCTCCTTTCATGTGTCGGTCTCGCAGAGGACTACAGCTTTGATCGATGTTTCCTTGTCTACGAGCTCCCACCCACCTTCACGATGCACTCCCATATCCCCACCCTTGCCTATATCATCGACAAACAGAGCCGTATATCCCTCGACGACCGATTCCGTATCGCCTTCGAGCTCGCCACCGCCGTATTCGAGATCCACGCTGCCGGGTGGGTGCACAAGGCCATCCGGAGTGACAATATCCTCATCGATGTTGACGACCAGCGAGGACCCAAAGTGGACGCCAAGGTCGGAGCTGCGTACCTCGTCGGGTTCGAGGCAGCACGACCGCAGGATGCAGGATCTGATCACCGTCCGGAGATGGATCCGATTAAGAGAAAGTACCATCACCCTGAGAGGCAGGGAGGCAGGGACACGCTGGTGCAGAAGTTTGACATCAGGCATGATATGTACAGTCTCGGGGCTGTGCTCATCGAGTTAGGGTACCGCAAGACGCTGCGGAGCATCTTTGGGCCATCCTCGTCTGTAGACGAAGAAGACATCGAGAAGGACCATGAACGGATGGTGGGATATGCGAAGCGGCTGGGGGATAAGATGAGCGTCAAGTATGCGAATGCCGTCTTGACCTGTTTGGTAAACGGCACCAAGGCTGGTAAGACGACGGATAGTCTGCGTGAAGAGTTTTACGATGGAGTGTTGAGGCCATTGAAGGAGATACGGGATGGATTTAGGGTACGTGGTTCATTCGTCATTTGGTTTGCTGGCATCTTAACAAGTTCTACAGGGCCAGCCAGATCTAGCCGTCTGATATTGATGTCTATTTTATTCAGAATAGCAAAATGTTCTCAGCTGTACGAAGATAAGCGCCCCGGGCCTGTATCTACCGAACCCCCAGTGCTTCGATGTTCTCAGGTGACCGGCAATTCGAAACGGCCGCGGCCTATATTTAGATTTGCAATACTTCCCTCGAGATAGGTAAGGATCAATACATTATTCACATCTCTACACCATGTCGTCGATCCCCAACAAACATCTACACGACGAACTCGCTACTAACACAGAGAGGGTTACAGTCACAACCAAGTTCGGAAGCGTCACTGGCGGAAGAGCAAGTAATGGAGCTGCTGTGTGGTTGGGTAACTTGTGTCCAGTTCCATCCCACGTCCCTGCTAAGTCCGTTCCTCTGCACAGAGGTCCCCTTCGCCCTGCCGCCAACAAGGTTTGCCGATCCCGTTCCTTTACCCGAAGGATGGAAATATGAAGAAGGAAAGGAATACCTGACAGAGTCGAAATGTGAGGTATCATGTCCATTGCAGGTTCGGCGAGACTGATCTGATCGAACAGTTGCGGCCCAACCTGCGAACAACGGGCAGCGAGGAGGTATGAGGCAGCACTGATGGCTTTGATGCTGATGCTAAACTACAACAGATACTCCCCAGGAAGATGTAGTAGGCTTGGGAAATCCCACGGAGGACCCGTTCGTATTTCCAACACTATTTTCGACCATTTCTCATTCAAAACATCAAGTCTCTTCGTGACCATCGCAGCACCCCCTTCGTTCCCGGCAAAACGCGGATTCCCTGTCAAAGTTTTCATTCACGGAGGGTACTTAGCACGACCCTTTTTTAAAAATTCTTCCTCCTCTCACGGTCCTCAGATTTCTGCAATTTGGCTCCCCGCATGGCTTGAAAAGCCAGAACCAGTTCATCTCTGCCGAACGCTCGGAGGTTTGGGTCAACATGGGGTATCGTCTTTCTGCGTTTGGGTTCCTAGCGTGTGAAGCTCCAGGTGTGGACCTGAAAGGGAACTACGGCTTCAGAGACCAATGGCTCGCGATACAGTGGGTCAAAGACAATATCGAGGCGTTTGGAGGTGGCGTTTCGTTCGCACGCTTTGTACCTTGAGGCTCAATGCATGTTTAGGTAACCCAAACAACATTCAGCTTTCAGGTCTTTCTGCGGGGGCACATGCTGTCCACCAAATACTTCACTACGCTTCCCACCTCCCCAAAGGAGTCAACGCACCGTTCCATTCCGCTATCGTTCAATCCAATGCCATCATGTATGACCTCAGAGTCTTCCGTATACTTCCAAATGATTGACACCGTGAATATAGTGCCACCCCCAAGACCCCAGCGCAACTCCGGCCTCAATTCGATGCATTATGCCGTGCACTAGGCCTTGATCCCACAGACCCCGACATTCTGAGAACGCTTCGCGATCCATCCAAGGTCTCCGCTGAGCAGATATGTCATGTCATAGAAACTGACGCTGTCGGTCCCGAATTCGGCACGTTCCGCGGATGCGTCGATAACGACTGGATGCTCTCTACGCCAGACACGATGGAATGGCAGCGTTCCGGATTTGCTGCTGCGCTAAAGGAGAAGGGTGTCAGATGCATCGTTGTTGGAGAAACGAGAGAGGAGTGGTATCTCTATTCGATCGCGCATCCTGTGAAGACTTTGGATGACGTCCACAAGAACCTTGAGCGATATTATGACACGAGCATGGTGAAGGATATCTTGGGCATGTATCCCCTACCCCAGAAGGAGGACGTGCAAAGGTTTTATGGGGATGTCTTCAGTGACTGGCAGGTTTATTTGCCCGTGAGGATTTTGGCAAGAGATTTGTTGAATGCGGGGTATCCTGTGTTGAGGTACCAGATTCTCTGGGTGCCTGAACAGTGCAAGACCGATGGTATGTACTCCTGTGATTAATTCATTGTACCGTCCGATCCTATCTTGCACTGCCCAGGTTATATCACGCACGGTGTTGACAGGGCGTATTGGGCGTTTCGCCTCCCATTGTTTTACGGAGAAGAGGAGGTCGTAATAGCTCGGAAATGGCTGGATACTGTATTCGGTGAGGTGGATGTGCTGAGAAAGGAAGGGAAAAGCACGCGCGGGATCACGGAAGTGTTGGCTCTGAAAAAGGACAAGACGATAGGATGGATTAAAGATTCAGTCTGGGAAGAGAAGATGCGGCTGGGTGAGATTTTGCCTGAGGATAGTTCGTAGTACTTGCCAATAATATCCATCGCAATTCGCTGACCGCCGGTGGCCAAGTAAGACACCGGGCTTCTAACAAGTTATACGAGCTCGGGTACCAGTGATAAGAATAAATGCATACGGATCTTTATCCAATAGCAGTTTGGACTCGGACTATGCCTGAGATGGATAGCGTCCAAGAATGATATTGGTGATGGTCTTTGGCAATATTTTCCCCTCAGCAAAAGATCTCGAATCATATAAAAAAGCAACAACTCACAATAATCAACAAGGTGACTCTCGATCTGGAATTTGCCTCTCCCGGGGTCCCCAAATGTACTGTTGTTAGTATAGCATCGTTGCCTTCGGGGAAGTTTCTCCAGCTCTTCATACCAGTCTTGGCTAGGCTTGACCCTTGCACAGGCCACTTTCCCGCCTCGACCCTCATCCAGGATCCTTCCCGCATTCCCCAGCCTCAAGTCCCAATCACATCACAGGACGGGTAGTCCAGTATACATTACCGTGGAGACGGACTCTTGGGTTGGTTAGCAGTTCCGCAATACATATACTTATCCTACTCGGTCACAGTGGTGGTTCGGTACCGAGCACATTGATGCCCACCTCGTACCTGATCGCTTAGATGAATCCCGTACCGAACGGTGCCACAACAAGGTGGAACTTCATATCCAGAAAGTCACTAGTAGCTGCTGAACCGGTTCCGTGAGGGGAATGATCATGATTGAGAACTTGCTCAACAGTCAGAACCAAGAAGTTACGAGTCCGGGAACCGTCTGGTAGCGCACAAGGTGTCAGCGTGAGTGTATAGGTAGGCTTCGAAGTGTCAACTGAACCGACAGAACCTTGTATCTTGGATGAGATTCAGAAGCCCACCCCGGCTTTTGCACGTTCCCATATATAGGCTCGTAACCTCGAGGCAGCTTCTTATTACGCGCCATTGATCCGCTTGATGATGGCCGTCTACTATTCAATACAAAAAAGGCGAAGTACAGCAAAAACAATAATATCGAAAACTAGGCATACATGCTATTTATGAAAACAATAATAAGATGCAATGTGTACATGTCCTTGAGATGATAGGAAGAGTTTCAATTAATTACACATACTATAATCCCGATCCATTCCATTGTATCGACATAGTACATTCCGCCCGCCAATCAGATAGCCTGGCCAATCATCGCGCCCGAGGTCTCCGTCCATTGATCCCACATGACTTTTCGTGTCCGTTCGTTCGACATCAGCGTCGCGAAACGGATGACTCGCCACGCGTCGTAGAAGTTGCTCGCCAGTCCAAAGCTTATTCGTACAACGCCAAGCTCTCGCCCCACGAGACCTTCAAGATCATGGCGAGTCATTCCAGTGTATAGTTGTTTCATTTCGTCTTGGACATTGAGTATGGCGGCCGCCCCGCCGGGATTACACATACATCCTGTACGAAGGGATATTTTATGCTGAGAAGCAGCATGCTCCACGAAAGAATTTGGAATCATTTCTCCTGACGGCTATGAAGGATATTGGTCCAGAGGACGTATTGGTAACTAGCATGAAACTCACAGATAAAAATATCAAAGAAATGACCGAGCCAGTGTCGGCTTGCTCGCCTACCGAGCGAAGTCGTTTTGAAGGTGTTCGTGAGAGAATACGTATGACGGGTGTCCCAGTTGTGTCGTGACGCAATCGTGTAAGTGAGAAAATAACATAATGTAGGAGCGTGGTGAGTCGTAAAGGAAGAAAAGGAAGGTAAGCCGAAAGAAATCGTAGGCCGTCCGTGACCGCGGGCAATGTTAGATAATTAATCGTTCCATCCTGCGATGGAGGTATTAGGAATCATGAAACGTGGATAACGGATACCACACGAACCTCAAATTGTTCATGTGGGCTGGGTGATTTGGTGACAACGGTTCCAGGCACCTGGACAACGTCGACAGTTCCTCCAGCAAACCACGGACGTTTCAGCTGCGCCAGGAACGACTTTTTTACGACAAGCGCTCCAACACCTGTTGGGAAGCCGAACATTTTGTAAAATGACACTGCCATCGCATCAACCGGTGTATCCTCGAGGGACACCACCGATGTCGGTGCCAGAGCAGCGGCGTCAAGGATCGTGTTATACCCTAACGAGGATGCGTATTCAATAAGAGAAAGGGAGGATTTGGAGTTCGTGATGTTTGATTGTCCGGTTAGTGCGAATAAACTTGGGAAAGATCTTTGAATCGAGGGCGATTATGAAGGAGGATGTTCTGTGAGGTTTAGCGTCAGATTTACGACATATTGAAGTAGCGCATGAATCAAGAAGTTCTACCTTTGCTGCAGCCGGATCTATCCCGCCATGAGGCAGACAAGGGATATAACATATTTTAGACCCGCGAGCAGTTGCAAATTCCCGGATACCATGCACGCTATTGTGGGAATCGGCCGACAAAACGTAGGTACTGGCTCCGGAGAATGGGAAGGACTCGCCGACGAGTTTCAGGGCGCCAGTAGCATTCGATGTAAACACGACAGTATACTCGGAAGGCGCTCGAAAGAATGAAAGAACCGCTGCCCTGGCTTCGTCTGCACAATTCAGGGATAGTTTGGAGCTGGAAAAAATGTATTAGACAACGTAAGAGACAATCAAGGGCAGGTACGGACCTATTGCTGACAGAATGGGTATTTCCGAGGACACTGCGATGCAGAAAGTCGGTATGGACGCGTATAAGGCTCTCGGGATAGATGGCACCGCCCATATAATCGACATAGGTCTCGCCGGTCGACTTTAGTCGCGTGAAGTCGGTCCGGCGAAGGGTGTCGAGTATCCAGGTGAGCCGGTATTCTGCTAATATATGGGGAATATGAAACAGAAGCAGCAGAGGTCGACGTACCCGGAAATTCTCTTAGAAAGTCATCGTACGCCGCGGCAGCCTCATCTTCGGGTACAATGTATTTTGGGGGAAGATACGATATACGCCTATATGCATAGGCTGACTCGGTCGGCTGTCGCGTTTTCTTCGTGTTCGCGGTAGCCAGATTTCTCGTTTACAAGGAGCAATTCTGGCGTTTCTCTGGAAGGTACGGAAGCGAGAGTCGAGGAACTGGCTGTCGCACAGGCGAGGTGGGAGAACGTTGTAGACTGTTTCCGGCGTACCGAACGGGGAATGGGCTGAGAGTAAGAATGGCCCATGCTAGTTGTCAGAGTCGTGGGTGGTAGCGCAACGGGGAGGCAGGCACTTTATATGCAGATTCGGCGGTATCCGATGGTATGCGAGATCTGATACATGCGGG
The DNA here is from genome assembly GCA_030435615.1 of Armillaria luteobubalina. NCBI lineage: Eukaryota > Fungi > Basidiomycota > Agaricomycetes > Agaricales > Physalacriaceae > Armillaria > Armillaria luteobubalina. Next base: position 28,193 of record JAUEPU010000197.1, read on the forward strand.
AACTGATGGGTGGCAGTGAGCGCTCCGCCAACGTTCAGTAACGGGAATCTGTAGGAAACAAGAAAGAAAGAGAAGGCAGCGAAGTGATCGCCCTGTCAAACAACACGAAACAAACACCCAACGCCGTTCGACGCGTCCACCGCCAGGTATCGTGAAATATTCATTTCCTCATTCTTCATCTCAGTCCCTATGGATCAGATATACCAAGGCACTCCTCCCCTCCGTCCCTGTCCTCCGCTTATCTATTGTCGTGACATCTCAGTCCCGGACGGCGATAAAGCATTCATTATGCTCGATCAGAGAGCTGTCGGAGCCGTGTCACGGACCAACGGAACCCAACTGCCATTTCCAGGGGTTCCCTGGTCAATCTGCTCCAGAAAAAGAGACAGGAAACCGGACTTTTCATATTATTAATTCGATAGATCCTGTCACCATGCCCTCTTCAACTGGCGCAGACCGAGGACGCGAGAGTTGTCCTTTTTTAGCGTCGGGCGCTCCAAATTCTGCGTTGAATAGCCTTAGCATGCCCTCGAATAGTGCTAAGATGCCCAGAACGAAGCACGAGACCAAGATCACTAGGCGTCGGAGCCACAAGCGGTTAGAGTTCTGATTGCGTAGTGGAATATATTCATACCATGACTTTCCCCGGGGGTCACATATTTCTGCGGGGTTGACGTTTACAAAGCCCGGATACAACACAGTGTCACCAAATAGGATAGGTCCCGGACGTACAGACACGAATATACGCTTTGATACCTGCGAAAACCATATCAGTAGACTAAGGGGGAACGATCTTGACGAACCTATTTGAAGATGGCAGGGACAACAAGATGAGATATCTGTAATATCAACTCCCACGTACAATTGCAATATTCCTGTCTGATGATCATGGTAATTCATCGAATCCCAACCAGCCGAGGGCATAAAAGGCTAGTCTAAGGATATATACCAGTCTGAGACAAGAAGCGCACAAGAAGCGCAGCGGCTACTGGTGAAAAAAAAAAGATTGCATCCACAGGTTAACGGGGAAGGACACTGCTGGATAGTCAAGGCCGGCGGTGAACTGGGTTCGGTGTTTGCCGAAAATTTATGTTGATACTTTACTTTGTGTAACATGAGCAAATCTCTCTCCGGTCCTCTCGGACCGAGCAAGTGACTCAGTTCATCAAGTCACCATAGAGTCAAGTGGACATCACACCCTTTAAAGCTTAACAACCATTGGTTCAATCATCCTAATGAACTTCGCAACTTCGGACGCATCCACCTTGTCTTTGCCGCCTTTTATTCAAGCCCAGGGTGTAATAAACATCCGGATGATTGGGGGTTACAAAACCACGATGTATTCAACGAGGGTTAAACTTGGCACTGTGTTCAGATCAGGGGGACTTTCGTACTTAACAGAGGATGGGAAAAAACAGCTGATATCACATGGAATCCGTCGCATATTCGATCTTCGCTCTGATACTGAGATATCTTCCTACAATACCCCCACTCCTGAGATCGAGGGAGTCAGTCTGTCCGTGCGGCAATAAGCGAGAAGAACGCCTTTGATCCCGCGAGTCTTTCTCTACGGTGAGCCTCCGGCATTTTGTTTTGACCGTTCAATGCACTGACTCGGACCGAAAGCCTACAAGCCTTCAACAAGGATGAAATTCAAGTTCGTAACATCGGCTGGTCTATGGCTTCGTCTGTTGAATCTGTCCAGACATTTTTAGAAGTATATGAAGAGATACTTACCATTGCCGGTCCGGCCTTTAATGCGATCTTGCGACATTTAATCGACAAACAGGAGGAGCCTATTCTGGTGCATTGTACAGGTTCGAGATGTCTGCGGTAATCGGCTAGTAGTGCATCTGATCGGTGAACGTGTAGTTGGAAAAGATCGAACGGGGCTGGTATGTGCGGTGCTTTTGATGGTCAGCACATACTTAGTCTAGTTTCTCAGTCTGGGGTTACTGACCGTATGGAACATGGAAAATACTTGGAGTTGATGATCAGGATATCGTAATCGATTACGCTCTGACGACGCATGGTCTCGAGCCAGCTATTCCGATGCTGACCGCTCGATTTCAGAAAAAACCCGGTGTTCCGCAACAATATTGAAGGAGCAATGAAAATGGGCAGTTCGAGGTCAGCTTTTCCTCATCCCGATGGATACGGATCTCTGATTATTTTTGCCTATAGGCCAGAGACAATGGTCGCGACGCTCCAGATGATACGGGAGAAGTTTGGTGGTGCGGAAGGATAGATCAAAGCATATACCAGCCTAGAGGACCAGGATATGGAGATGCTGCGTCAAAGCCTTCTAGTTTCTGCATAAACTGTGTGAGAGAACCGAGCTGCAGTGTGACTTGACAAGTCGGAGTAAAGATTTAGGTGTAGTACTTAGTAGTGATCGTGGCTTCGATCATATGGCTTCGGCTTCAACGGCTGCACCTTTGAAATACAAGTTGCCGTCACGCCGATCCAATCCGTCATAGTCCTTTAGTGGAGTACTATTTGAGAATTTGTCGGAGAACTCGCTGAAAACATTTCGCCGGGCCAAAGTTCAATTGAAAGCTGTCCTAACATCGCATTTGATCCAAGTCGAAAACGCTTAAACTGTCGGAGCCGATACTGTGCCGTGGGTTTGCCGAATTTACCCGGCAACGGCCGGCGTACTTGCCTAAAACGTCGCGCCAAGGCGTGGGAAAGTCGGGATCGACGACGCCAAATTGATCGTTACGAAACTCTGTCAACGTCCACCACCACCAGTGTACCCTTTTCTCTGTCTCTGCCCGATCCTGGTGTCAAATCTTAACCTGTTTTCTGTTTCGTTTCATTCCTCCGTAATGGACCTCAGTTGGAGCGCTTAGTGGCTTGGTAGATTCTGGAAAATCTTCGTCATCGGTGTGTCCGACACGGAGGAATGCTGCCGCAGGCTCTGAGGAGACAAGGGGGGTGCGTAACATGGATTTCTTCGTCGATTTTCTACTTAATGTAATTAGAACCGAGCATCTGAAAACAAGACGATATTCTGGTGCACTGCCTATACGGTCAACAGCGAGCAAGGCCTCAATGTGACCATTAGACTTTAATTGGTTGCAAGGAATGGGGCGTTAGTCTCAGTTGTCTAAGGCATCGTTTCCTCTTTTCGACTTGGCATCGCCTCGTCCATGTCTCATTCACCTCATTTATAACCCCACGCCCAAGACAAAAAATGCCGTGCAACTCTGTCCACTATGGTCTCTAATTCCAGCGAGGTCAAGGTCGAATCTCGTCGCCGCTCTTCGAAGTTCTCTTTGACACCTGGGACAGAAGGAGCACCTCTTCCATCGCCCATGATAGAGCGTCCTGACAAGCCACTCTTTCCCTCTGACGTGGGGCTTAACGGGCGTAGGTACTCTCCACTTTCTAGTCCTGGCGGGTCCACGGAGTCATGTGGATCCGTAGAAGGGATAACCGAAATATCAGCGTTGCCCAGCCTGCCGCACTCGGAGGAATCATCTCTGTCTTCCGATGCACCTACACGCTCCGTGTCTGCGAGGAGCTTCATCTCGTCGCCACTGAACCCCTCGAACATCCACTCCACTGCTCGGCATTCTATGCCCATGCTCTCCGAGTTGAGAAGGATGCCATCGGAGGATATAAGAGCTATATGTAACCCGTCCAACATGTCGCTTAAAAGCTCTATGATTCTCTACAGGGTCGCAGATGAGGCGCCCCCAAAGAGATTCCAACCCCACCCCAATCGGAATTCTCTTTTATCCACGTCTGGTGACTCCGTCCTATCCCTGTCGTCCGATTCGAAATACCCTTCTGCAGTACATGGCGTGCGCTCACGGGGTCTCGTGGCCTATGCATTTGACCCTTTAGCACCCGATCTTATTGTCGATGACGATGACGACAAGACACTCAACGACACAAAGGTGGATCGCCTGTCTCCGCGCGGTGTGGCCAACGTTGCGGCGCTCGTCTGTTTGCTGATAGCTATCATATCACTCTTTGTGGTTTATCCTATAGTGACGTTTTACAAGCACAATTATAAAAACAGGCTAATAGCAGAAAATCCCTTCATAAACTCGACGGGTCAGGCGGAAGACACCATTCCACACAGCCGGCACGGAGTGAGGAGTCAGGTTCCGTTTTCGTAAGTGCATCTTGCTACGTACGAACACTCATTCCCGGGTCTCATCCTTGATAGCCTCATTTCGAGTTACGATCTCCCGATTGCCCAAGATGTAGTCAATAAACCTGAAGAGTATACTCTCATCTTCAAAGATGAGTTCGATAGGGACAATCGTCCACTTATAAACGGTCTGTCTTTTTTTTTTTTTACCCCTGCTCCGACCTTCGGCCTCTGACGTGACGTGCCTTTCAGGCAATGATCCTGTATGGCACGCAACTGTCTACTCAAAATCATTTTTCGCGAGGATTTTCAAAAGCCAACTTGTTCTTGATGGGTCGGCGGGCGCAGTCCGTCTTCACAGACCTGTTTGCATGAAGTCAGACGGATATTTGGAGATTTCGTACCGGTATTCAGATGACCAGGATATAAAGAAGTTTGCAGTAAGTTTGCCTCCAACTACTGTTCAGGTCATCATGAACACTTCGTCTAGTGGTATCCCGAATCAGAGGTTCCATCTTGGTTGGGTTTGACTATCGAGCTAGGTGAGTCAAGTTGATACTAGTACGACGGGACCGCAGTTCACGTCTATCACAGGAGGAGATGACAGGAGGAGAAAAGAACAAGCGGTTTGGATCGAATATGTGAAGGTTTATGAACACTCCGATGCTTCGTCCTCCGGTGCTTGTCTTGACATATCTCCCACGAACAACGTGGTGTTTTCTCCCTATGTTTCTGAGGGTCAGCGCCCAGGCAGGCAATCGGTCTGACAAATTTGCGATCTAGCATATGGTGACCGGACAATTTGTTGTACTCGGATATGTTGCTCCTTTGATATCTTTTATTGTATTCTCACTTGGTGTATTATTATCAACTTTGTCTTTCGCGGAATTGGATGGTGTGTACCTTTCTTATATACCAACGAAAGAGTGATGATCGGCGTCCTAGATTAAGGCGAGAAAATGCACCCGAATCGATCGACACGTTCTAAACACATTATCCCTCATCAACTTCGTAATGAGTAATACGGAGGAGGTCGGCGCCCGACGACTGGGCACGCCCAAAAACCAAAGTAAGTCAGAGCGAGGAACAAGGGCAGAAGTTTCATGATATGAAATGACATTGTGTCCCTGCGATTTATCCCCATGGCATGAATCACCGAGGAGTGAGGATACAGTACTGTTACTCTTGTCGAAAAGTATTCACACCAGGTCTTCGCAGCGACTTGGAATGCAAGGCAATAAATACATTGGAATGCCCGTTTTGTGATCACTGGCCGCGATCGCTCCGTTGAAACTGCGAAGATCGAATCGTTCCCAGCATGCTGGCGGCCCTGGCTCCTAGCGGATCACCTTGGGCGCATCCGATGGACAATAGGGGCGGCTGAACGGAGTAGTATTTATGATTACGCCTCGGTTCAGGTTTAGTCAATGTCGCGTCTACTCGCGACTCTTGCTTTTCTCACCTGTGCTCTTGCACACCAGCCCTCGGCGTATCTGGATGCGTTCCAGGGCTTTTTGGAAGGGTGAGTTGTTCAATGGAGTTAATTTTCGCTCAGTAGAGTTGATTTGTGGGTTAGATTCATTAATTCTGATGATATTGTGATATCTGGGAGCAGCAGCCCTGCTCTTGCTGATGACTGTGTGGGGAGGGTTGATGTTATGACGAGTGGGTTCATCCTTTTCTTACCGTCGCGTCAAGGCATTTATTAAATGTGAACACAGCATTCCACGGCAGTTTGTTGAACACAGGTGTGTAGGCTACTTCATCTCTAGTTCTCGCGAACCGACCTTGCCACCAGAATACCTATATGGGGTATTCAGCAACATCTCCTCGCTCAACACCACCCAACTAATCGGGCTACCTTCGGGGATGTCTATTCAATCACTCGCTATTCAAGGTCCCATCGTCTCTGCAAGCGTCACCCTAGCGGCGTATTACAAGACGATAGACCACACACTGCCTCTTCAAACAGACATATGGATGCGTTTTGACGATGACTTGAAAATCGAATCTTACGACATCTCCCTCCGACGCTTTCCGTGGGCATTTGACTTCCTCCTTCCGAAGCTGGCGTCCATGATCGCGCAAGAGCTTGGAGTATCCTACAATGGCACCGACGCCGATAATCAAGCATTAGCTGCACAACGAGCTATAGTTGATATTTGCAATACGGCGATGGAGTACTGTACGGGCGACAACCAGGTTTACGATTCGTAAGATTTCCGTCCGTCCATAGTTTTGGCACGCCATTGAGTCTCGCTGTAGAAATGAGAGCTGTAGGCAGTTTTTGACGAATGAAGTTCCATTTGGAGAGGCCTGGCAAGGGGGGCAGAATACAACAATGTGCAGGTACGATTTTCGAAACCCTTTATGTTCGCTTAGTTTGACGCTAGGACAGATATATACACAAGAACATCGTCCAGTTCCGCCCTGAAGTCCATTGCCCCCATATCTCTCCGTCTGGCGGAGATGTATGCAGTACGATCTTCCTCTATGTTCACTGCTTCAATGGTTGTAATTTTTATAGTCCCCAGATCGTACGAAAATGTCACCGAAGACTATCCTTTTGTCTCAACCCTGGTCGCACCCAACGCCTCTTTCACGGTTGATAATACGAAGGGATTGTCTGAGAATGCTGTGACAGAGTTGATGAAATTCAACATGCTGCAGATTTACCCGACTACATTTGCATTTGTGAGTTACCTCTACTCATTATTGTCCCCGCTCAAGAAAATTCTATGCAGTACTCTATTCCAACAATTTTATATTTCCTTCTGTTGTATGCCTGCGCCAAAGGCGTGGAGATAGTATTGCCAAGACTCTACCCGACATACAGGGGTCTGTCCTTCGAAAATAAACGGAATACTGTTACTTGTGAGTCCCGCATTGTGCTATCCCGTAGCTGGTCTTGATGGTATTTAGATGTCATGAATGCTTTTTGGACCTTGGCCGCACTTATCACCCAAGGTGTCGGAGGGGCAGTGGCGACTTCAAACTATACCGTTTTCAATGTCTCTTTGGTGAGAGTAGTAGGCAACATGATCTCCGGTTTATGTGCGCCTTCTTCCTTACCCTCAATGAAGGGATCATAGAGGACTAACATGCGCGCATCTAGACATCTTCGAGCTGACGTACCGTCCGAACATGAGGTGGCCTCTACTCGTCCACCACCTTTGTGTAAATTATCTCACGAGTCCTTTTCAATCCCTTTGGGACTCATGTGGAATTTATAGACACTGTTTGCCATCATATTCGTTCAAGTCGTGCTACAAATCACACAACACCCCCCTCTTGCAACTGCCGGATACATATGGCTATTCCAGGCAACGACAGAGCAGTCTATCTTCGTTGGGCTCTTCCTGTATAGACTTCAGTATCCTAAGCTCCTGGTGCAAAGAACGCTGCAGTTCGCCGCAGTACAATCATTGTATGTTCCTTTTCTTTTCTCATTATTTTGGCTGATTGTATGTTGTTGTGACCTCTAAGCATGTGCAAAATTGGATTCGCAGTGTATCTGGTGGCCTGGTGGGGCTTGAAGTTAGCCAAGTTCCACACGCCCAGTGATATCGCACTCAGCGTGATGCTGGTTTTCATCTGCGCGCTCCTTATGTCGACGCAAGTGTATGTTTTCCTTCCCGCTTGCCCTTTCGTATCTATACTCACAGCTTGTTATAGGTATGGCTCTTACGCTGTATGGTCGATAGCGCGGAATATGGACCGTCGGCCCAGAGTCGGAGATACCGAGAAACCACGTTCGGAGACAAGTTCCGATGCTACTGCTGTATCAGCCCGCGATTCAGCTTCTTCATAAAGACGGGAGTCACTTTTTTTAATTTGTTTAATACATGCACACTTAGTCTAAGCTTCGGGGTTTCTTGTGGGCAATTTCTAATGAATATACACGTTCAGGGTTTATACCATCCATTTGTATAGTACAATACTTTAGATCATACGGACACTTTGATACAGTCTGAGTTAAGTCTGAACCCTCTTGCGACTAGTCCTCCTGGGAAGGTTTGACACATGAGGTTGCAGATGCCCCTTTGGCAGAACAGGATCGGCATGCGGGGATACGGCGTCTCGTTGCGGTAGGTGCAGCGTCAAATGAGAGTTGAACCCTCGCCGTTGATGAATGGATTCGGCGCTCGAAGGCTCGGGAGAGATCATGGCCGACGGGCCTGAAGTAAACGGTGATGAAGAAGATTCTGGCAAGGGGTTGGAGAATAAAGGTGAAGGCAGTTCGATGGAAGGGTGTGCCATTGTCGATGGTAGGATGAAGGAGGAAATATCCAGACTGGTGATAGAGTGGTCTATCTGTTGATAATGTCTCGTCTTGTGAAACAGGGAACCAGCCGGCCTGGAACTACACGCCAGTAGTAGATTTATACGCCAAATCCTCGTAGCCAAGGAAAGGAGGAAACAATATCATGGATACCGTTGGAATGATGGAGGCCGGCCGTACAGCAGTTGTCGGAGCGCATCGTCATCACAAACGTAGTTATGTTATATGGTCGTCTGAATAATTGTTGGTATGATGAAAGGCGAGCTACTTCATCTGAACATCTAAGGATCGGCTTTCATTTCATTGCCCTCGACAACGCAGTGCGAGAAATCCATGTCCGATCTTTAACCACCCACACATCTCTCGTCAACCTTCCCCAGAGCAGCTCAGGGAAAACAATGCTCACAAAGTGCCCCGCCTCAGCCAAGAGTGTGTAGGTCACGTTTCCCGCCCCAGCACTAATGGCATGAACAGTATGATTGGGTCGTGGTTTCCGACCGATGATAGTATATCAATCCCTAAAAATGGCACAAGTTTGAGAAATGCTTGAACGAAAAACAGACTTACGACAATCTCGAGACAAAAAGTGACCGTGTAGGCACGGACGAACTCATCCCCACATATATTATATAGGCGAATCATTGCCTGTTTCTAGATTCATCGAGGGTGTGCAGGTTACTGGAATCGATGGGAATTACTTCCGCATCACCCCGAAGCTAACACTACGGCACCCCCATATCCCATGGGCAACTAGGACACGGCGGTTTGTGAAGAATGGCCACCAAGAGTATGCAGGCTAGTCTCGGACGAGGAGTCACTAGTCAAGGGGCGGAGGGGATGCTCGGAACTTGAAAATAATGATGGCCGGAATCTGGCACTGTGGTCCAAACTTAGGATCCACTCTTACCACGACGTCGCGTCGTACCTCGCTTGCTCTACACACTTGCGCTGCTCCTTCAGACTTTTTTAGTATGATCTAGGACGATATCATGGACTCTCAAACATGGATTTATTCGTGCTATTCAGGAGAATTGACAGGAGGACTAGGGAGGGCATTAGGGAATGTCGTGGACGATCATTCTACGTCCTCTGAGGGCGTATATGATGGACTGTTGCGAAACGAGGGGCAGTTATGTGCCCTAAGGCATTGAAGAGATGGAGAGGAATCAGTCGCCGTCTTGGGACACGATCACGGCGCACGCACGCAAGCCGGTTCGGCCATCACAATTTTCAAGTAACGCTCGCCCCTTTCTATTCCTCGCTTAACAATCTGAGTATATGCCATCGTTGAACAGAACCCAGTGGTGAAATGCCTTTGATGAAGACGTGTTCAATCACTTCCTCGGGAGCGACATGGCAGTACACGCACGGCTCTTGGCTTGCCAATGGCTACAGTCTGCTGATCAATGATAGACCGAACAAATTTTTCTTTGTGAGACTCACCGCTGTAGAAGAATCGTGAGGATTTACCAAAGTTCTCTTCCTTTCACTACCAATGAAATCAGGCACAGAACCCGCCGATATAAAAAGAATTCTGAATGGCACACTTCAATCTCCCACAGCACTGAAACCTCTTCCCCGCCAAGGTAAACGTCTGCGAACAACCGTACAACCCGCATTTGTCCATAGCCAGCAACGATCCCAAAGCCGCTGCAGTACTGGCGTAGGGATCGGGATTCTTCATCGCTGCTGCGACCCTGTGGGATTCGGATAGGAAAAGCGGATGGTATCGCGTGACGTCTTCTCGAGATATCTATGATAGACCATCCCTCCTGTGTCTTGAAAGTGTTCCTTGATGATCAAACGCGAAGCAAGGGAGTTGGAGGTTGAAGACGATGTGCCAGAGGGCTTTAGTGAGAAGGAGGAAGAGCCTTGCTTCGTAGGGCTGCCACAAAACTTTAAACCACCATCTGCATCATTATCCCTAAGCGCCTGATGACCACTTTGCTCTGCCCTGTGCGCTTCTCTCCTCACCCTGCAGAGTTCAGGTATGCCTGTATCTATCTCCGGACCAAGAATAGCACGAACGACTAGCTCCAGGAACGTGCACCGCAATCTGGGGTATCGAAAATCGCGAAGGTTGTGGATCAGTGCGAGATCGCTGTTGGCTTCGACCGTGCAGGCGCAGGTCTCCAAAGAGGTCCAGCCTTGGGTCAGGATCACGGAACTAGGAAGAAGCAAACAAGTGCATCAAAGATGTCGTGTCTAGTTCGTGGCAGAATAAGAATAGTCTCCGGGGTGGAGGTGTAGAACAGGGCGCAGTGAGCAGGACGATACACAATTCGTTGTCGGATACAACGCGCGCGTTGGGACAAAAGACGTGTTCAAGATAAAACACATCTACGCATACTACTCACGTGCGTTAGGTGCGTTAAAGTTTCCCACGCGTGCACAATGACGCACACGCACACATATCAACGCAAACGCACCGAACGCACCAACACATCACGCAAACGCGAAATTCACCCTGCTCGCAGAAGAACTTTTTTCACAAACAGTGCTTTCAGATGTTTGATGACCCTCGATGCAATTTTCACAAATTTCAAGTTCTCTTCCGTGTGTTGTCTCGGATTTCTTCCAGCATACATTCAGGTCGTGTATACCTACCCGAGAATGACCGAGAAGTATCCTATATTCATGGGACTCGGAATTGCTCACTGGGGACAAAGATCTCGAAATCGTGTGCTGCCAGCTGGCCTTGAAATACGTGCAGCTCTACGGCATAAACAAGCAAAGAATAAGCCTGAATGATGTTTGAGCTACTATGACGTTGGATTAGGGTCAGAGGTAGTGTACACAGTGCCGTGGATGACGAAAACACCGAGCATAAGCCGGTCCATGTATCCATCTTAAGCTCCACCAGTATCAAGTCGATGGCTAAGTGCAAATACGACCCATACGTTTGATAGAAAAAGAGCACTCGACGCCAAATCCTTCGTTTCCATTTCGCAGTGGTTCCTCAGCCATGCTGCTGCTTGCCAAAGTCGTCACGTAGATGCAGAGAAAGGTTAAGACAGAATAACTGAGGTTCTCGATTTTGAATCCCCCTATTCCTCAATACCGTCGTTCGTACATTCGGAACGTACATCGTTCCTCCGGGAGTTTCAACCTTTTTGGCGTTCCACCGCTATCGTATTCCTTCTTTTGACATATTGTGGACTGCGTCTGGATGTTTGGAAGCAGGCTTCTTGCTCGGTAATCGCATGATTCCGCTCAGTTAAATGTAAAAACATCATCACCATCAAATCTACACAGCCCGTTCATAGACGAGACCGTTGCAATCACAGAAGTTCTAAGGGTTTTTAAGTAGCTGCTTTCTGTTCTCAAGGATGTACGCAAGGATCAAATTGTGTTGGACTCTTTAGAGATACTGACGAGAACTCTTTGGTCCGAGTTCTAGTGAAGTGCCATTAGATATCGTAGCGGCAAGGGTATAGAAGAAAGATACCTCTTCTACTACAGATTCATCCGTAACTGTATTCTTCTGACCCGAAGTGAACTGCATTCGTTCCAAAGGAATCGGATAAGTTCTTGTGCTACCGGCGGCAATGGATCCAAAAGTATTTGAGACGTCGGACGACCCTTTTGCACGTACGCTGTCACGGGCATTCAAGGATGCAAGTAGGGAGTTCGAATACACTGATTTGATGAAATGTTAGTCCGATGCGAACTGGGAACAAGAAGAATGTTCACGTTTTCCGAGGGAGAGGAAGACTCCTAGGTATATGAGTGAAGTTGGAAACAATGCGAACTATGTATATATGAGTCAGCTTGTGGTAGAGTGCCAATGGTCGTTGCACAGATTTACCGTGATGAGGGTAGTAGTCGCCGTGACACTGTTATGAAACGAGTTATTCAATAGTCATGCCATAGTCGGAGAGGTTAGTCACTTACGCTGACAGCGCACCAGCATTGATGGAATATATCATCAGGGTCCTCACCATGGAATCAGTCCTGCTTATTTTGTGAGCACGTAGCGAAAATTCAAATCGGAAATCAAGCGAACCTCTTGAACCCCGTGCGATTGGCTCTCAGGAGGCAACACAGAGCAACGGCAATTGAGACATCCGCAGTAGCAATAGATACCAGTGCAAGATACATAATCCACAACTAGAGTGACAAAGTTAGCTCAACAATGTTGCTGATACGGGAAATCCTACGTCTTTTTGAATAAAAACTTCGAAGGTGTCCCCGTTCACCAAGCTAGTTAACAAGTGTTAGTATCAACGGCCTAACAGCTCAAGGAAGCTACAAACCCAAGTGTCGCATTCACTATTTTAAGTAGGAATTATGTGAACGCAAAAAGATAACATATTAGGGTACTCACCCATTCCACCAGCTACATATAAGTACGTGGGAAGTAAGCATTTTCAAATTTCAGCCGAAGTTGTGATACTTACCGAATACCTCAAGGATAAGGGCGACAAACACGCCAGTTAAGATTTTATTCCGCCTACTTACTGATCATAACCAAAATTAGGCGAAGAGCAGAGATAGCTGAAAGGAAAAAAGGCGTACAGATGTAGATTCTCATTGTGAAAAAGCTTCAAGACATGAGATTTCAACGGGTGAAAGACGGTGACAAGACAATATAGTACGCACCCTCGCACAAGCAAGCCGATAGTGGTCTTCGGAGAAACTTTAGCAGGTGAGTGTGGATGGAAAACTCCCTTACAGTGACATAGATCAGGCCCTAATGCCAGAAATATTGGTAAATCTCTTTAGCGTCAAATGTGGCACATACAAATAAATTCCTGAACAATAATTAAGAAATAAGTCGATATAATTGAAGAAGAAACATACCAGACTGGTATCTGCAAAGAAGCCGGATTCATATAGTTGGAAATCATGTAGTGATACAACGCGTTTGCCGACATGATCAGGTTGGTGGTATCGAGAACACTGCCAGAGTATTTTCCGTCAGTACGCCCGCAGAAAGTAACCTAATAGTATCTGACGCACAGTACTGCTATTACCTGTTGAAACGTGTCAACAAATATATGATACCGATTCAAGAAGTCACTTACGAGAGCTTTGAAGTACCATGGGTCAGAGCGTTGGTTTCGAAAGTATAGGAACGTCTGCATGAGGGTTATGCCATATAACCTACGGTGGCACGCGATCAGACAAAGTTCCGCGGCCATGTATTCGAAGGAGACACACGTAGCCTCAAAGAGGTTACCAATGTAGGGCACCCCAAGGATAATATTCATATTTGGTAGATGCGGAGAGGACATCGCTGGAGCTGGGAGGAATGGTTACATCCCTGAGTTTGCGGTAAGGAATATATATACTTGACCCAACAGGATCTAAAATACTTAACTCAATTGGATCTAAATCGTGCTAAAAGTAGCTACCATCATTATGGTTTCGCTTTTCTGACGGGCACCCGAGGTGAGTTTATGATCACGATAGGAGCTTGAGCGGAAATGATGAAAGAGGATGGACGTAAAAGTGACTGTTGCGCTTGAGAAAACCAAACCCCGGTAACTCATCGTTTGATCTCAAGAGCCGCGATGAAAGGAGATGGCATCATGACTTATGATCACTCGGAGCTTGAGAAGGGTGGTCGAACAGTGATGATATAAGTGATTCAAAGACCGAGCGTTCATGGTCACGCAGTCTGAATTGGACCTTTTATTTCAGCGCTTAATTTCATGATAATCAATCCTTGGAAGCTTAGCATCATGTGTATCGTTACGAGAATATCATGCTATCAGATTGTCTTTCAATTTCTTACACGGTGAGAAAGAAAGATAGCAGTTTCAGATAGAATCGCAATGAGGAACGATTGGAAGCACTTGTACGGAGAATCTAACTCTAATGCCCAGAGTAGACATGGTCCATGCCGTACCATTTCTTCATCATGTTATCCTAGAAGAATTATTTCATGGGAAAGACAGAATGCAAATTTCCAAACACTCACAAAGGCAGTACGAGGGAGGAAAGCGTCCACCGTCCACACAAACCACGACTTGCTTCCTTCCCAAAGCCATGCCCGAGGATTGGCTTTCAGAGCCTCTGGCACGACGTTCTTGGCATAATCTTCAGCACTCACGGCACCTCCTGAGAAGATTTGTGAGAGAATTAACTGAGAATGTTGGAAGGATAAAGACCTTGAGAAACCTCCTTCCGCTTTCCGAGGACTATAGATTCGATAGACTTGTACAGCGAGCTGCTGGGAAGCGGATTCAGCTTGGTCTCGATGATATCGCTTTTCACACTGCCGGTACACAACTAAATGGGTGAAATTTTGGTTACAAGAGGTATATTTTGAGTGCCATATGCAACGCTCACATTGACAACCTTGATACTAATAGGAGGAAGAATTATTTATGCATAAGTCACTTAATTTGAGAGCATAGAAAAACGCACTTGAAAGGAGACAATTCAATACGCAACGTGTTCCCGTATGCGTGAAGAGCGGCCTTCGAGGAACCGTATGTCGAACCAAAGGGATACGGTGTTACACCAGCAACACTACCGACTTGAAGAATACACGCGTCACCCGAAGCAATGAGAAGGGGCACGAATGCTTTGACCATACGCATTGCGCCGAATACATTGACATCGTAGAGATCTTTTACTTGCTTTATATCGAGATCAGCTGCAGCCGACAGGAAGGCTAGAGAAATCCATGTAGATAGAGATGAAGAGATATGCCTCGAGGAACGGACATACTTTGACCACTGGACTACGATGAATAGAAGGAAAACGTAGACAGGTGAAGGCTTACGCGTTATTGACCAATATGTCAAGTTTTCCTCCAGTGATTTCCGCTACTTGGTCGCGAACACGGATGATTTGCTCCTCGTTCGTAACATCAAGAGCAAATGTCTTTATCCCAGAGTTTGAGAGCTCTGAGAGTGTAGTCTCATTACGGGCCGTAGCAAACACAGTCAGACCTGACATCAGTATTTTCAGTGCACCGAGCGCCTGAGGCAAACCGGCCATGGCCTACCTTGCTGGTGGAATTCTCGAGCAAGAGCGTTTCCAATACCTGTACTGCACCTAAATCAAAGTATGAGCTAGACCAGCATTGCATTGGAATCATCGTACCCTGTAATCAGCACTGTGTTTCTGGGAGACATGACTGGAGGTTGTTGAGTGCGTGTGATGCTTCTTACATCGAGAAGCGCAACCTCATGGGGAACGTGAACTCGGCGGTGGATGATCGGCCCATGCTCGGCGGAATCATCGGGCCGGTGGGTATCGGGGGTCCTGATCCAGGGCGTTGTTCGCATCTCATCATTACACGGCACACAATCAGTGGGCACGCTAGACGCACGAGCAACAGCACTACCTTCTATTGATCATCTGAATCATTATTAGATTGGAACTGTCATCATTGTGATCCTTTTTTATCGTCATCTTTGAAAGACATATTCTACAGCGCGTCATGGTTCGGCTCGCTCAAGCTGCAGACGGTTGGGATTCCCTCGAACCTATGGGGCAAGGCATAGTGTTTCAATCAGAAGCTGTATAAGAAATGTCAACCATAGAACCAAATCTGAAGTTTCAATATCCATCTATGCACGCCAACCTCGGATACACAATGTCAGAACGGTCAAAGACGCGCACATTAGCAACTAGCCCTCTCTTTCGGGACAACTCAGAGTCTTTGACCTCATCTGACGGGATTTTACTCTCATACAAACGTGCGAAGGCCATCGCTTCTGCCTACGGTATTGTACTTGATATAATTATTTCGCAGTCTGCTTATACTCCGCTCGGTAGATTTGTCTGCAGAGGATGTGTTAACCTTGTCTCCGAAATACTGGAAGTTCCATACCGATCCTGCTTTGGTTATGGATGGCGCGACTGGCACCCTTCTTACTATTCACTTCAACCTGTGTATAGGTACTCTAGCCATGCACTACAGAAAGAGGTCAGATCTCAAGCCAATCCTACAGCAACTGTTGTCATTCGAAGTCTCGTGTGTATCTTGCCACGAATTCTGCATACAAATTTCTGACCATGGAATGTAGAGGGCAATACTGTTTGACAGAAGTTGGGCATGGCCTTGATGCTTTCCACCTCGAGACTACAGCGACCATGCAATCAAACGGTAATTTCATCCTTCACACCCCTTCTAGTAACGCAGCGAAGTAAGTAGCCTTCCTGAATCATATTTTAGTCTCGTTCTGATAGTATCTCTAGATTTATGCCACCGACAGTTCCCTGTGGCATTCCATGTGTTGCCATCGTATTTGCACGACTCATCGTTGACAGCGCTGATCGCGGGATCAAGCCTTTTGTGGTTCCTATACACGATGGTGAACATATGTATTCAGGTGTCCAGTGCAGGTACGGACCTCAAGAACCTCCTGTATCTCCTTTTTTGATTGCGTTTCTAGAGCCATGACTCAACGTGGCGGGTCTAATCCCGTTGACCACGCGATGACCAGTTTCAATCATGTTCGCCTTCCGAACACTGCACTACTTGGCAGCACAGAGGCCGCTAAAGATCCCAGATCTGCATTTTTCTTGAACATATCACGAGTTATCACTGGAACCCTGTGCATGGGCGCTTTCGGTGTATCCGCAATGGGCGTTGCATCCTGCATTGGGGCAAGATACAGCCTTCGGAGACGAATCATGGATCCTTCCACTGGTTCTCCAAGGCCCATCATTTCATTCAGCACTCAGTTCATTCCAGTGCTTTCCGCGATCGCCAGATCCTTGGTCTTTAATGAATTTTGCGACTATGCTAGGGCGCTCTTTGTCTCCGAGACCAATCCCGTTGTTCGGCACTGTGTTGCTGCGATCTTCAAAGCGACGGTTGTGAAGCATGCCAAAGATATTACGGTAACTCTCGGAGACCAATGTGGAGCTCAAGGATTGTTTTCAGTCAATCAGCTATCGTCTTTACATGTAAGTAACCTGTATGTGACAGCTGCTCAGCCAATGACTGTCTTCACCCAGGCAAATTTGCGCGGGGCTGCAATAGCTGAAGGTGATTTGCTAGCTATTTCCATTCGTAAGTAACACCGCTGTTTTCTCACTGGCTCTCTTCTAAATTTTCCCCCTCCAAGGGTTTGGGATGGAAATACTTCTAGGTCGTGTTTCTATTCCCCCGTCAAAGGACTCCTCGTCCCTGCTTGCTCGACACGAGACGGCCTTGATCTCAGAACTCCGTGCGTTGGTGTCTAACCCACTTGGGCACCGAAGTGCCACAATCCAGACCATCGTCCTCCCTCGTCTACCCACACTCATTGAAACAATCGGCCATCGCATGGCTTTCGAAGCGGCTACTCAGAGCAACGTAGACGGCGAAGTGATGGCGATGTTCATCGCGAGTGTTATAAAATCCGATGTTTCATGGTACATCGCGAACGGGTACCTATCGCGGGCCGACCACGGGAAAACGGAGGCTCAGGCCGCTGTCGCTCTCCTTCCGCGGTTGGAAGAGCTTTTGGCATGGCTTGATAACGATGACTACGTTACTGCGCCCATGACCTCCGACGAGATGTGGGATTCCTATGTCCAGACGCTGAAAATGTACTGTGGACAGCAGCCGGTACAGGAAAATGACATTTTTGAAAGGGCTAGGCTTTAAGTCTTGAGTTAACATAAATACATTGATGTATGGTAGTGTTTTAGAGACAAAATTAATTTTGTGTTTTTTTTCCTGGCTACTCCAAGTATTTGCAGGTATTTGCAGGTAAACGGAAGTATTTCGAGGTATTATCAGGTAATTCGAAGTAATGCAAATTCCGGCAATCAAAAATTTGACTAATTTCGGTAGCATACTTCTAAATACTTCTACCTGCTTTTACTTGGCTTTACTGGATTCTTGACGATCCGAGAAGCCTGTCACTCTGTGGTTTCCGGGGTCCATATCCATATATCAAACACAAACCCTGTTCTTACAATGGAATCTAAGGCGACCTTGGAACGGTCAAGCCTAACGGGTTAGTAAAGAAAGCCATTCGTTCAGGCAAACTGAAGGTTCGTCCGATGCCGAAGTTCGGCATTAAGCCGATATAAGCCGTACTACCTATGGGCGCGTGAACCCTGAGGACCCCGGAAGAGTCCTTCCATTTTGAGCCTATGCCGATGTGCGGACGGGAATGTGAAGTATTCCCCGGTATTCTGAAGTAGCACACTATTTCAAGCTGTCGCCTACGGCATTCTAAGTCCGTACCTATCATTACTTACGTTTACCTTGCTTTACCTCCGATTACTTACAAATACTTCATAATACCTGTATTTACCTGTGAATACTTACTCCAAGGCGAAAAAAATGAAAAATATGTGATTTTGTCTCTAACCCACCACGATATTGATGAGATAGACCGTATAAACTCCTTCCATAATACCAAGCATGCACAACCATTGTTTACTGAGATGACGACATTCAGCTCGCTCGGCGAACCTTGCTATACAGAATACGCAGAGCAATTATTTCGTGAAGGGAACAATCAGAAACGAGAAGCCAAAATAAGCGACGAACCGGTCAGCAAGGAAAGCGACAATTTAGTATAGAGAATGTAGTACAGTTGATAAATAGAAGTCTCAGGGTTTCATTAACCACAGGGTTATCATATTCTGACATTCTAAAGAAGAAGAGGAGCTCGGCAGTCGCAACCGACGTTTAAACTGAACCATATGATAGACCGGCACCTTCTGGACGACTTTCCACGAAGATCAAAATTTATTGTCCTGCCGGCCCCCAGAAAACGCGAATCAGACCGGCCACAAGTTAGGACGAATATGTAGCACAAAAAACATACCCTAGACGTCCCAAGTAACTGCCTAATCGGTCGGAGCACGATACGGTGGCACAAATTATGTGAATCCAGAAATGATCCGGAAGGAAGGAAGGAAGGAAGGAAGGAAGGAAATTTTATTATGCGACGGTGCTCCTCAACAGAGGCGTGCCAGCGTCCGTACTATAGTCCGCCGGGTGTACAATCCAACTAGCTGGTGTGTGTCTACTACTGTACTCAGTAGGAAGTACGACTGCTTCGGTACCGAACCAAAATTCGTCGTCAGACCAATGTTGGAGTCCTCTGTCGATAACTCTTAATACCCACTACACATCACATCGCCCGTACAGTAGGTCACCTCCACCTGCAGTCCTCCCCACTGCCTATCTAATGTCTTCAGTGCGTCCATAGGGGCATAACGACCGTCCGGGCCGAGCCAGGCTGGGCGGGTTTTTCTTTGACGTCAAAGTCCAATTTCTTTTTTTTTCGTCAGACCGAACAAGCATAACTATGGAGCCTGTGTATGATCGTCCCTACCAAAAAAATTTGCAAGGCTTGACACTTATCTCATGCCGGACAGAACCGTCCTTCATTCAGGTCGAGGCCAAAAAAAAAAGTAGACGCACATCTTCTTGCAACGCGGGACTCGGACTGACATTCCGTTCTCATTCAGTCCTTCTTTTTGCACGGGTAGTATCCTTTGAACTCGTACACCGTGTGTGGAATATGTGTAGTCTATGGGCTCGGTAAACTGGCGTTGAGCCTTAAAGTCACATTATTCACTGAAGACGGCGCCTTCGTACGCACCTGAATATACAAGGCTACCTCAGAATTCTCAAATGGTGCGTGCGGTGCCACAGTCTTAGGCTCTAGAACTAACAGCTGCACTTGTCTGTGACATATTCCGCAAACTAGTTTCATGCTGCACCCTCGTGCTCGCCTTTTCACTCTGAATAACATCAACCTCATATTGTAATGTCCCCGTGATACCGTTGGCGGGATGACTCCGGTTGATTTTGACAAATTTCGGACAATCATGCCACAACTTCCTGGGTTCCCTCCACAACTAGTGCCGCGGTCCCACAACCACCTTTGACCATGAGCTCTGTCCTGCAACCTGTCTCAGAAGCCGAGGTGTCCGTGACACAGAATATCCTGGCGTGCCACCACTTTTTAAAGGTTTGCTTCGATGTTTGCCACCTGCCCCTGGATTGCCAGGTTTTTAACTGTGGTCCTCATGGCCAGTTTGACTGTCTTGCCCAGTTCTATGCAAGTACTACTAAATAAAATTTGGCAGGTCAAGTCGAGGAGTTTACACTTAGTGAGCTTGTGGATGTCTTTCCTGTCCAAGTTGATGATTGTTGCACCTTCAGGTTACATAAGTTAAGCAGTAAGGTTTGAGCAAGGTGCCCGGTAAAGTCAGTTGCGCCGTCGCGAGGTCCAAAATCATGCGAAATATGTGGACCGACACTAGTCATACTACCTGGATAGCGGCATAACCCTGCTTTATTGTCGAAAATCAACCGGAGTCATCCCGCCGACGGTACCCGTGATGTGGTTGTCGCACGCGTCTTTCAGCTGGGTGGTGACATCCACTGATAAGTGGCACAAGTATGTTTCTCCATTGCTTACTCTTTTCCGACTATAGCACAATCGGGATACTGGCCATCACATCGTCTGGTTACAGCGTAGATAGAGGAGTATACTTTCCTAAAAAATTGAAACCGACAAGGTTTACTTATTCAATACTATTTATCTTCTTCTCAAAATGATCATGGTTTCAAGTTTCCGTCAATCTCTCATCCCCGTCTACCCACTTCCCAATCAAAGTCAGCGCCGCCGTTCTCTCCGGTTCAAATGCTTCGAAACACACAAAACAGTGCGACGACCCAAAACTCTCGATATATGTCACATTGGACTGCTCTGTATCAGAGATCAAGCGATCGCGAAGAGTGCGAATCGAGTCAAGCTGTATTTCTGCCTCCCCAGAAACGATACATATTCTGGGTAGACCAGAAAAGAGCCCGATCGGTTCTGGAAGTCGTAGTGATGCAGCAGAAATCCAAGCGCTTCTTTCAGCCTCCGAGCTTTGCATTTTTCCAAGGATGGCACGAGTTGGATAACCTTGATAGAACAGTGCGCCAAAATCGGTATCGGCGTTTTTTGTGATCGACTCCGCCGGAGAACCCGTGTCATGCGTACGCCCCCAGTCTGTAGAGGGACTGATGAGCAACAGCCCTCCGGGAGGGGGTAGGGTTGTCGATGTGTACATCGACAAGTACCGCCCCAAATTAAGAGCTATCTGTCCGCCAGCAGAATCTCCGCTAATAATGATATTCTGTGGCTTGAAGCCGATGACTGTAACGAGGTGGTGATAGCCCGCCAGAGCATCTAACAGAGCGGCTGGGAAAGGGTTTTTGGATGGAAATGGAGATGCGGAGGAAATACGATACTCGACGCTGAAAATTCGAGATAGGCTGGAGCAGTTCCGGAGCAGTCCTTCACATAGGACTGGGGTCATACTATCAGCAGGACTAGCAGAGCACATCTACGAAGCTCTTCAGGTCAGTGGACTTATCCTACCCATATTATCAGAAGCCTACTAACCACAAATGCCCCTCCTGCAGTGAAAAGCCCCATGTCAGAAAAATGCTTCGCCAATAGTGAGAGCCAACAAACCATGGATATGATATATAATCATCTCGTCATCTCCAGCCATCCTGTCCATTGGTCCCTCAAAACTTTTATGGGTGTACCAAAACCCCGCGGTGCTTTCGGACTGGACGTCATTGACTCTAGCTATTTCCTTGATCTCTCCAACGACGAGTTGCGGACATGCCTCTATTCGAGAGCAGGTATAGTCATAGTGAGAGGTAAGGAGTGAAGGGAATCCGGTGATAAAAAAGGTGTTAATGTACTCCCGAATAGCCTTGAAATATATAGTCCGACGAACGCTCCACATCCTGGTGGGCTTATACAACGAGAGCACGACCCATACAGGAAGTCGTAGAACAAGGGTCGTTATTCCGAAGTAGAGAATGTAGAGCGATTTCCAGGGCTGGTTACGAAAGATAAACGCCATTGTGAGGATGCAGGCGGTAGGGTAGGACTAGGGGGTTGGCAAGTTCAAGTTGAGGCTCTGCTGTTCTTTTCGAGTGAGTTTCCATCATACTTGTGCTTTCCTAAATCCTGATCTCGTGTCGAACGCGCTCTGCTCGGTGGTTCAGCTCGGTTCAACGGATGAGCTAACACGAAGCCCATTCAATGTTCCGGCATCCTAACTAATCGGTGGGATAATATGCCCCAAGTGCATTTTTATCCCCCAATCAGATTCTCGGGTTTCCGATAGGAGATTCCGGTTCTTGTTATTGGTACTTGCCATGAAGACCAATGGACTTATGACTCCTAAACCGTCGAACTAACTTCCTTCCAACGAACAGGGTACTAGTGCATGAAACTTTTTGTTCTGATCAATGCCGACTCGGAAATCCGATCAAGATTATTTGTATAGTCTCATTTGATGGCCTTCGGTGGCAGATACCCGTGCCAGGGGTCAAACTCAACGGAAGAGGCAAAGAATGACCTTCTCTGGTTCGCTTCTTTGGTTGCGTATGCTGTCCTACTTGATTGCGTGGGTAATCGGCCGCAGCTGCAGCACCATCATCGGAAGAAAAGTTTCCATCAGTAGGCGGGGACTAGTTGTTCAGATTTACCGCCGATACTTTACGTGCTGAGTAACAAACGAAACGGTATCACTGGCAGGGGTCCCAGATCATGCCGAACTCTTGATCAACACAAAACTGCGCGCCAAACAGATTTCTATCATTGAATGCAACTACTGATCATGGGCGGACCGCTTGCTGTGCACTGTCTGCATGCATGGCTTCAATGATGCTCATGATGCTCCAACTTATATCCGAGTTCCCTTGATTGCAGCATATAGAAATCAAGAGCTTCTCTGACAGTATACCACATCTCAACTATGCTGGTTCTTTGGTCTGCGAACACTCCTTTTCTCTGTGGTTTGGTGCGTTGGATAATTCCCCATCGGCAGAGTGTGTTATAATTGCTAATCGTATTCATATTCGCAGTTCACAACGGTGTATGTTCATTACAAGCCTGTCCGTGGAGATGTTGCGCTTTTAGCCATGTCATTTTGGACGTGCCTCGTCGCAGAAAGTTACAGGATCATCTCTGGAACTTCTTTTCTTCGCGCGGTCCAATTTTCAGCATATTTCTCCGGAATTCACTTGTTAACCATGGGCATTCTAACTATGGTGTACCGTATTTCTCCTTTTCATCCCCTTTACCGGATCCCAGGGCCTCTTCTGCATCGCATCGCGAGTCTGAACATGGTCCTTATGGTGGCATCTGGACACAGATACAGCAGGATGAGAGCTCTCCATCAAAAGTATGGGAAATTTGTCAGAACAGGTAAATTTCATGGACTTCGCGTCAACGAATCTGACTTAGTTGTCTACTCAGGACCTAATACAGTGTCCATTTACAGTTCACAACCCATAGCAATGATTTATTCGACAGCTTCGGCGTGGAATAAAAGTACTGCTTACAGCCTTTCCGGGCCAGGGTATGGACTGTTCTTCATCCAGGACAGGGAGATGCACAATGCCCGTAGACGACACTTTTGGGCGCCAGCGTTCACAGAGCAAGCGTATAGATATTTCCTGCTCTACTGAGTGGCGAATTTTGCTGATTTTTATCGTTCATGTAGACTATCTGGCTATGAACCAATGCTCGAGCACCGCACAGAGAATCTGTTGAAAGCACTCATGATCCGGCAAAAGAACTCAAGGTCGAATGGATGCGTTGACATGTCATTGGCACTTCAACAGTGGTCCCACGACGTGACGGTGAGCACATTTTTGCATAGTCCATGCGCATCTACTCAATTTCTCATAACAGAATGAACTGATTTTCGGTGACACATACGATATGGTAAGTCACAACTAGGTTCATCGATCACTGAACCCATGACATTTCAGGACCTCCTAATGAACGGTGATGATGAACATCTTGTAGAAGGCACTCTTCTTGAAGCCCAGATGTTTGAAGCGTTCGTCACAGTCATAGGAGGCTCTCTGTAATTCTTCTAACGTTCAAACAGATTAGGAGAGTCGCCGTCACTGTTTCATGTCCTTTGGCACCTTCCGACAACTCGAGTATTTCGTAAAATGGACAAAGTTGTCTGTCGCGGTATTGAACGCCGTAGGCGACTGGGTTCTCAACAGGCTGACCTCATGGCGCATTTGGTAAAGTCTATTTCACTGCGGTAGCGACTAACATTGATTGAGGATAAGCTCAATGATACACCCAACGGTGTCAATAAACTCACGGAGGACGACATAAGGAAAGAAACCATCTTGGCAATTCAAGCAGGTAAGCTTTTCCGCCTTGCTCGATATATTACCGAGTCATTGTATGCCAGGGACCAATGGAATCTCATCCGCCTTGACATTCTCATTCTTCTACTTAGCTATGCACATGAATATCCAACATCGTCTACAGGAGGAGCTGAAGCAAGCATTCCGTGACCATGGAACCTTGAATTCGAGAACACTTCTGGACCTCCCATACCTCAATGCCGTGGTCATGGAGTCAATGCGTTTGGGTGCACCTCTGGGCTCGTTCTACCGTGTGGTTCCAAAAGGTGGGGCGAGCATCGAAGGGGAGTACTTTCCCCAAGACACGATTATTGGTATACCAGCCTGGGGTCAAATGGTTTCCGAAGATAATTTCTATCCTGAGCCGTTTTCATTCTTGCCTCAGCGCTGGTTTCCAAATGGACTCGGCGAAGGTTCGCGCCTGAACAAAGGAGCGATGATGAGTTTCTCGCATGGTATAGTTCTGCTAGCAAGTTCATACGATCGCCTTATTGACGATTTACTAGGACCTTTCGGCTGTATCGGAAAGCAGCTTGCGCATTTAGAAATGCGCCTCGTTCTATCGAAAATACTGCTGCGGCACAGTCTGGAGTTTCCCCCTGATTTTATCCCTGATACGTTTCTTAAGAGCGTACGTAACAGAAGAGTCACAACTTTCCCGTATCCTTTATTGGTGATACTTTCAGAGGAGCATGACGCATTGTAGATTTGTACACTTGATGAATGTTCAAAGTAAACTTCTCAATCTCATCGATGAGGCTATGTAAAGCCATCGAAGGTGATATCCACGGTAGAGTGATCGAGGACGCCCATGTAGTCCGTCGGAACAAGTCCTCATTCCAAGGATATATTCATGTCGTGTCTGGAGACGTACGCTTTATGTCCTTACTCATCCACTTGTTCCATTGTCCTCACTTGAAAACTCTTAAACCATCTCAACATATCATCTGACGGATCTCAGTTCTAAAAATTGTCACGCCGGTCAGGCTTGCTCGACTTCAGCAATGACCAGCAAGCATGTGATTGAGTATGCCGAGCTCTTCGTCATTTCTCTCTCTAATTCGTATCGTCCTGCTCACTGCGCCCTGTTCTACGCCTCTTGCCTCAAAATACTCGCCTCCACCCCGGAGACTATCCCGAGTCTGCCAAGAACTAGACACGACATCTTTGATACACTTGTTTTCCTCCTCCTAGTTCCGCAATCCTGGCCCAAGGTCCTGCCATTCGGGACCTCCTTGAAGAGATGCACCTACGAGGTCGAAGCCGACGGCAATCTCGCACTGATCCACAATCATTGCGATTTTCGATACCCCACAATGCAGTGCGCGTTCCTGGAGCTAGTCGTTCGTGTTATCCTTGGTCCAGAGATAGATACAGGCATACCTGAATTCTGCAGGGTGAGAGAAGCGCACGCAGGGCGAAGTGATCTTCAGGTGCAGTAGCCCACAAAGGCCGCCGATACATCCCCGCAGGGCGTAGACACTACCTTGCACATGCTCTGGACGTGGATTGACGTTTACGAGGACACACGCATCATCACCTACCTCAATGCCCTTCTTCGGTCGTCTGGAAGCACCCTCATCTCATCCTTCTCCGAAATACCTCACTAGGCTTCTCGCATCCTTGCCGTCTTTGAATCACCGCTCGACAAGCTGAATTCGAGCAAATACCATGAAGTGCGTCCCTTTGATGTGGCGCTGAGACACCATTTTATCCAGCTTATGGGGACCATAGGATCCGATTCGTCCTTTTGCGTATGTTCCGCCTATGCCCGGTTTACTATGGAGCAGGAACGGAGCGTCATCCGAAAGATGATCGATACAGGTATTGAGCAGCTCTCAATATCATCGAAAAATAGTCTCCGTATTCCTCAAGCAGATTAACTCCGTCGTGACTATGCGACACGCTCGCCACGCTGCCAGGTCCAAGCGCGAGAGCCATGACGCTCCCAATCTCACAGTTTTGCGGTCACTCCAGAACTCTCGTTGCTCTCATCGTCGGCGTGATCGTCGAATTGTCAGAAGAGGGGTCGTCTCCGTTGCGAGGAGGTGGGAGGCCATAGTATGACGGTCGGAAGCCCTGCACGGCTAGTTGGGGTCTACTGATGCGGCGTAGTCGTGGGCGAGTACTGGGAAGAGTGAAGAGGAGGAGAAACGACGAAAGAAAAGGGAAAAAGGGAAAATTGAAAAGTGTTTCTTCCGTCGATAAGCACACCGTGCGGCGACGAAGGGGGATGAGCCGTGAGGCTTTCATGCTGCGACCACCCCGCCCCACCATGCTATGCATTGGGTGGGGAAGAAAAAGATGATATATGTGTATTGTCGCATAGCCATCGTGCTACGACATGGGTATTCGACTGTGCTCCCGCACTGCGAGCCCTCCACACCATTGCTTGTTGTTCTATTCCGTCCTATAGCTGTCACGCTAGGACGATGGGGGCCCGGTCACCAGCTGCTGCGCTGCGACCACCCCATGTTATTGCTGTCTCTGACGGTGCTAGTGATCAGTCCAGGCATGCGCATCTCTGACGGTTCGACCGTCTCGTGCTCGTTGTTTAGGGAAGGAACGCTTGCACCGCTGCACGCCAGCCGTCTGACCACGCCACTGTGCTGGACGGTCCGCGCACGAATATCACGTGATATCGACAGCGCGGCCCTTCGCCTCCACGCTCTCTCTTTGCGCTGTCCCTCTCTCGGCGTTCACCTCGTTAGGCCCCTCTCTTCTTGTCTCATCGAAATTGAATACGTTGAATCGAGCGGGTCGCCTGACCGTGCCTTCCCGATGGGCTTGAGGACCGCAGCAATATAAACGCGCGATCGTGCAAGAAATTCTTTCTGCCCAGTGCATACTTCTGGGCTCGGTACCCCAGCTGGAGGAGGAGTGTGCAGTCCCCGGTACACCTCCTCCTGTGTCTTGCAGGGACAGAGGATCTCGTGCCCAGTGTAGGCCGCTTCGTCCATGCAATGCTTGCGCTTTGGGATTCTGTCCCTTTAACATTGTAATTTCATCACCAACCTACTGCTGAGGCCGTGAGGGAGTACTCAGGACGGGGCTTTACCAGAGCAGCAGAGCGTAGGTGTGGTTCGGTTCCGTAGCAGTCGTACTTCTTTCTAGGTATAGTAGTATTTACATATTAGCTAGTTGGAATGTACAGCCGGGGGACTGTAGTACGGACGCCGGCACGCTTCTGTTGAGGAGCACCGTCGGGTAATAAAACTCCTTCCTTCCTTCCTCAAGGCATCTGAGGAAATCCATCGTTAGGAGTTGTGTTTGACATTTGAGGTGGTGATTATAACTGAACAGCGAGCATATAGGCTTACAGTCCAGAAACGGTTCATAGTTGAACTAAAGCATTACATCGAGTATTATTATTACATTAGTTTAGTTTCCATCACTGCGACACTGCCAACGGCCCGACATCAAAACTAGATCCACAAGACGGCAACAATAAACTCACACAGAATTGTATACCCTTATTACTCCCTTCTTCACACGTCTCAGAATTGACATCAGGAACACAAGTGTAACTGTCACTGCGCATCAGTTCATTACGAACATCCCGTACTCATCAGGACGCACGTTGCACCGTTTAGATGGAGAGCAGTAAACGCTATAGGAGCAGGAGAACAGCTAAAAGCTCCCGCGGTGCATGGGTTGTCAGTGAACACCGTCAAGATGGGTTTGCATGAGACATCATAAACGCGCCCTGCGTGAGGTTGTAAGAATCAAGCTGCACCCACGAGAGGTGCTCGACGTACAAGACCCAGGAGATCCTCCATGGGTATCAGCGATACCGAAGCTACAGGAGAGCGCAGTCAACATGTCTGGACAGGACAGACACTAAGGATAGCACACTTGAACCCGGGACAGATTGCAGTAGCAACGCCGATGAGAGCAGCGAAGAACGCGAACGTCATCTAATGCTAATGTCTCCCTGGGGACCTAATGTCAGTCGTTTACACCGACTTTTTGACCGAAGCCTCACCTCGTCACCTCGATCCACTATAAATGAGTAAATGACAAATGAGAAACGGCGATAAGTTGAATAGCGTATTGTGAGGGTGAGGATGTAGTTTGAGTGCAAGTAGCTGGCAATCCATTTCGTTTCAGGTTTGTGTATAACGGTAGAACAATGCTGTGCCGCATCACCATCACATCTACTTCTCGATGTTTGGGAAGCCCAAGATGATGATCAGCAGATTACAGAAGTCTATATCAGGGTATACGGGGACTCATGTAGTAGTGGCAAGGGAGAATGATTTCTGTAGGCACCTTAGCTTAGCAAGGCAGTGTCGGGAATGCAAACAGGACTCACATATTTCTCCGTCTATCAACATTCAAAATATCCATACGTCTTTCCGCACTCGTGAGTGTGAGCCACGGAGCAGGGATCTTGAATCATGAAACAAACTCCAGATCATCAAAATTTGTGATACAAGCTGGCCTTATCGGCCCGGGACGAAAGTCAGAGAGCGCCGAAGAAATATAGCGTTCGAAAGCATATTTTCCAGGGCCCTATTCGCGACGGAAATACTGCTCGTGTCGTCAAAATACTCCATGGCGGCAATATGAACGCCTCCTGGAAGACCCACGTCTCGGAAGTAGGAGCACAAAAAGCTCTAACTCGGATGGACTATTGCTGGCACCAACGACAGATGAATCCCATGGCTCTTCTTTCGCTCAAACCTTCACGCTCGACGCAGTTCTCAGACAACCTCATCTTCCTTCTATTGAAAGGCATTATCTTTTCTTCGTCCCGTGCCACGGCACAATCGACGGGTTGCAACTCCCATAATTTTCATGACAATGTGCTGAAGGTAGTATTGATATTTGGTGTGACGAAGGCTTCTTTGGAAGAGAGACTGTCCGATTAGAAGTCATTCGGTTAGAGATGTATAGGCGTCCCATGAACGTGCAATCACCATCATATCGATCGCTAACTCATTTTCTTGATGAGGTAAAGGACATCAGTCCTGTTTGCAGAGACGTTGCTGAAACTGCATATCTTGCGGCCAAAATCACAATAATCGGCTGCTGTTGTGATGCTTGCTGGAGACCTCGTATCACAGTAATACCTGACCGAGTTCGCCTTCTTCCACTATCAAATAGACCCTCTGAGTCCACGTAAATGCAACACGATAGCCATGATCATCTGCTGGCTGGGTTCAGGTGAACGCAGAGCAGCTTATCCAGCGAAGGTGGCGTACCGCCGCCCTGTACAAGACATGCAGACCTGAACAGAGCCCTGTAAATTTCATGAGGCCCGGAGGCCTGATGGATACAAGGGACGTACCGAGAACCAGCTATCGCCAATGTAAAATAATGTCATTCCGTTTAAGCGAATCATCAACTCGACAAGGACCCAAGTAAGCTGCAGGGTATTGAATGAAGAGCAAAGCGACGTCCTGCCGACTTGTAGTTCCTTTCGGGTCCATTTTATATGGCGAAGCCAGCAACGATGAAGAAATGTACAAGAAAAACGCTTGGATCACAACAAACCACAATAAACGCCACCTGGACCAGTTTCTCAACGCGAAACTGGCCCGTGCGTGTGAATTGTGCTCGGAACTTTTTTCCGTGTCGTAGCTGTCCGTTTCGTTTCACGACACGTCCCTGACTCTTGGGCTACGTATACTCTGCGGACTGGAATCAAAAGGTTTCCTTTGGATAACCTCGTTCCCAGTAGAATTCTCGAGTAGTTGACTGATCTTTACTCATAGACTCACATTTCTTTTGGCATTCTCTTTCTTCCCAGTTCCGCTCGAGCTTCACCTCGTTCTTGAGCTGGTCCTCGATGAATGGAGACGCACGCACACCTCTATGTCATCGGACTTCGAATAGTCTATACTTAGGTCAATGGACACTGTTGACCGGACCTCGTTGGCATCCTTGTCGTCTCCTACCTGGTGACCATCGACTCGAGCCTGGGGGGGGGGGAGCAATATACGGAATTCGATGACACATGTCTGAACGGTAGATGGTATCAAAACCTGAACACGGGAATACCATGCGGTCGAAATCCTTTGTTATCTGATGATCTGTCCATTTTCTCTGCAGTGAAACCAGTGCGGAGTTTAGCGTAGAGTGTAGCATAGCAGTAGTAGGTCATGCACCGTTTCAAACGTGCACATCATATACATACCCTTCAAAGGTTAAGGTCGAGCCTCGGGCTGATATATTTAAATGGATCTATTCTTAGTATTTCATCCTGGTGATGGATGGTAGATACCAACCTCATGAAATTTCTCGTATTTTATGGTTCGTACTGCCCTCGCCTCGAGCCCGTTTCATGGGCCCAAGACCACCATGGAGGTCTTACTCGGCTTCGAACCTCATGACCATGAGCAGGCTCATCGGCCAACGTTATCCCGCTGTACCGTTGACCACACACACCTCCCTGCAGTCATAAATGTTTCAAGTACCGTATAAAATCTCGGATTTTTTTGAAGAAGGCCTCTATCGCACCTTCAACGAGATGCAATTCGCTCTGAAGACCCTTGCTATCCTCGCCGCCACAGTTGGAATGGCCAACGCCATTTGTCCCGGCTTCAAGTACGCTGATTTCACAAATTCGAGACCTATGCTAACGTTAATTCTGCAGCTTCGGCATTGCCGACCTTGGAGGAGGACCCCCCGGTTCTTGTGAGCGACATATTGCTCAGCTGCCTTCCTGAAAATTTGCTGACCACTTTCAGGGAGAGTATACGACGATTCATGCAATACGGCTTTGACGGTCATTACCGACAACCCGTGCACCCAGGGAAGCTTTTCTTGTAGCCCTTCCCCCATCAAATTCACCGGGTTGCATCTTAACGGCAAGAAGTAAGATCTCAAGCTTGTTGACTAGTAATAATCACTTACGGTTTCTTCGCAGCTATGCATGCCGCGGAGATTCCAGATCGGGCTCCTGCCATGGACATAAGATCCAAGTTTGCGTACGTCCCTACTCATGCGCTTGAAAGAGAAAAATTGACCCGCTCGTATTAATACCGCAATGACGGAAACTAAATCCATTACTCAGCCGGACCATTTGTACCATATATGTTGAACAATGCCCAAACCCAATGTCAGTGAATGCTAACACGTGTTGCATGTAAACCACGATCATGGTCGTGAATCATGCACAGGCCTCAAAATTCCATCATGACGCAGTTTGAGAGGGAACCTTGGGCTGCTTCATGGGCCATCAACCGGCCTCTCAGACGCGTGCTCTGAAAGCATATCCAGCGCGGTCAAGTCTCCCGCCTTCGCCTGGACATTATATCAGTGTCGTTGTCAAGTAATGCCTTCACAACCTCGTCAACATTACCAAACGTTGAATGGAACTTCCTCACAGAGGATGGCTGGCAAATACTTAAGCTGTTTCCAATATATCCAGTAAGGAAATGTCATATGCTTCTCCCCGTCAGTCCGACACGCGTAACGTAGTGGAGTAACGGCTCCGGGCCTCTAGTAATATGTAAACGGCGAAGACAAACGGTAGACTTGGTGAAGAGGCGTACTCCCTCCGTGCTGTCAACAGTTCGAAATCGGGGCCGACCCCCAGAAGAGCAACATGCGCAAAGCAAGCCGCATGGGTATTCTAAAGGTGTATCCGAATTGTTGGCCTTTTACGTCTATCAGCTCACCGTTCCGTAGTAGCAGCGCTGCAATTCCTCTGGAAGGAGCAGCGTCGATTTCACTGGTACCGCATGCCTTCTAGTATGAACATTCGCCCCCAAATCGAGCATGCGTACGGCCGTAATTATCCGGGGCGCCGACGTTGGTCTTCTGGAGGACAGCCTAGATGTCATCCACCGTGTTTGTTTCCACGGCTAGACGAAGAAAAGGTCTACTTTGTTCCCCTAGTGCAGAAGCTCTCTCATAGCAAGCATATTCCCTGACTAAGTAAGAGGCGAGTCGAATAGCCGAAACCCAATCCCATGGCCCGGGCCACTTATACTTAATTCTTCAAGCTCGCGTAGCCCCAAACTGGCGCCACCCTATCGCCATGTCCGGGATGGTGGGTACGAGTATCAAGACGATGAGGATGTCGTCTAACTTGACGTCGGCGGCTAAAATTTCGACGAGGTGAAAGGGTTGGAGACCGGCAGCTACGTCTAGACGAAATCGGGTCTTCAGATGTTAAGGAAGCCCTACCTGAACCCTTCTTGACCTCCCGGCCTATGAAGCTGCTCGATACATCGTCTAGAAGGAAAGAGACGTTCACAGAGAGCGTTCTCTCAGATGGTAATGAGTCGGGGGCTGAATTCGGTTTGAGGAAAGGAGGAATTCCAAACTCGGAAATGATGACGTAACCAGGGCTTCTCAATCTCGGCCTGGATCTGATTTGCCCTTTACTCTCCTACCACCATGTCTTTCTATCTGGGCAGATGCCGCGACCAGATTCTGCAGTATAATGCCATACCATGCATCTATATCAGCTACTTGAAGTGAAACGGTTTGGGCCAAACTTCTGCTTCTGTTTGCTTGTCGCGTAAAGCAACTGCAATGTCGACTGAGATGTATCATGGTCTGGGACGAGGTCCTCTATAGTGTGGTCAATTAGCAAGCGCACTACTCTATATATACTTTTTGTATCTGGGACTTTTCTTGAACTTTGGAACTCCTGACGTGGTATGGAGATTCAGAACACTGTCTAAGCTGATATCCAACATTCTGTGTCGCCAGCTATCTGGGAGGTATCGCATTTATCTTCGTGCCTTCTACTCATATATACATATTTCCCCTTTGACAGATCTTCCCTTCCGCGAATCATGATCAAGTTTTGGTCACTTGTGTCAGGAACGACGACTGCAGCGCTTCTCAAGGATATTATCAAGAAATCTGGTGCTATAGCCTTCTTGCCAGCATGCGTCAGCCCTATGCTTTCTTGTCATTAAGTCAAAGAGCCGGCCCTCTCTTCTGGGTAAATGCATATCGCAGACATCATGCAAGCATACTACATGTTGATTCAGTCTTCCAAATGCCCGTAAGTCGCGGATATCTCCGAATGAACGGGCTCATCTTTTCTTACAGTCCTGTCAGACAGGCACATGGAGAATACCAAGACCCCGATCTTCCAGGCCCAAGCAAAAATAGCGAATCCAAAGCTACGAACATACGGCGAAATTCCAATTTGAAAAGAATCGAACTGATGCAGATACCCGGCAATCACACACGAATTATGGAACTTACCGGCCCGAAATGCGAGCATGAGGAAAGAGGTAAAGTTCTTCATTTCGTCCAATGTGACTTACTTCCTGGGGTGGTAATCTAGTCGGCTCCCTTATTGCTTTCTATTTTTTGACCAGCTGAACGAAAGTAGTACCTCGAACTCGTCGAAAGGACCACCGATCACACCGGCTACAAGCATTTTGTACAATCACACAACTGGCCATGGTATATTCGCAGGTGGCCTGGATGTAGGACAAACAGGTATTGTGGTATCCATAGGCTGACCTAAATTCCTTTATTGCCGTTCGCATACAGTCTGGCAATCGGGTTACTGTCCTAGACAATGAAAGCAGACTCGCATTTTGTCATAAACCGCATCTGGGCTCCAAAATGCCCCCGGAATCCCCGAAATAACCATATACCGGCATCTTCATGTCCCTGAAACACGGTTATGACCAAGTCCAATGTCCCGCGCCTCTCGCGAAAAATACATGCTACTGTCGGTAACTTCTGTATGCAAACACCTGTAACGGTGAGGGTCGGCCAAGGTCTATAAAGTCATCTTCAGGAGACACCGTTGTGCCGATGATGTATCCGTGCTGTGTGTGTCTTGTGAGGATAATTGTAGAGGAGGCCCTGTGCGTTTTTAATATAATAACCATCGTTTTAGGTTTAGCATCAAACTTGCACACGCTACCCAACGTTGACAAAGCAACAAAGTAGACGATCAGTCGGTCGCGAGCTCAATCTTTCAGTGCTTGTTCCTCGGAAGACAGTACTTCGTGCGTGGATACCGAATTTGGGACAAATATCACCTTAAGTTGATTCCGTGTGCAGTGGAAGCCGGATCGATGCCGAATGCTTGGCCTTTTTCTCCAGCTCGCGCTAGCTGATTTTCACCGGGGATCAAAAGGAATCAGCGCTCAGGGAGACACGACCGAGAAGAGGTGATAGGATTAGGCTGTGCGACCGCGTGCTCCAAGGGAAATGACCGACGTCCCGCAGTTCAGTCCGATCCGTTGATGGTGAGGAGATGCCCTGAGTCGGTAGCCTTATCCTTTTTGGCCTACCTATCCTCCTCGTATGTTTAAAAGGCCTCGTTGAGGAATGAGTTATGCATCTTGTCCATCCAACCAAAACCCTATTAACGCAATGTACTAT
Organism: Armillaria luteobubalina; assembly: GCA_030435615.1. Taxonomy (NCBI): domain Eukaryota; kingdom Fungi; phylum Basidiomycota; class Agaricomycetes; order Agaricales; family Physalacriaceae; genus Armillaria; species Armillaria luteobubalina. Next base: position 63,014 of record JAUEPU010000197.1, read on the forward strand.
CGTCTGTCTCTGCTTACTGTTATCTTGTCCTGTGCGTTATTCTTCGCACTCTTCTCGCCGCTGTTATGCTAACCAATTCCTCTAGTTACGGCGATGCTCGTCTCATCTTCGCCCGTACCTGCTCTTGTACCCGAGTATCAGGTGGGTGTTGTGTTACAGTTCGAATGTTGGTGCTCAATTTCAATGCAGGCACTTAAACCTCGCACTCAGTATGAGACTAAAGGGTGCCACGGAAGCGGCAATCCTGGGTCGTGCTTTTAATCCCGCCAACAAGAATGAGACTTCAGCTTAAATTGGTACGTGTATTGGGTCTGCATACGCGGCCATTACAATGGCTAACTCGGGCTTGTAGCATATTGTGTATCACTCGGACTTGTGAATATTACATATAATCATATTTATGTTTTTATATAGTGTTCTACTATGTTACTATGTAGCGGCGGAATTCACGAACTATTACTTGCACTCTTTGAACATATTATGAATACTTGATTTCGTGCTCTACCAGCCTCAAAAGAACCCGTTCTTCAACGGATGGCTATGGCGAGGGAAGGTTCGCAGAACTTTGTGTCAGATCGTCACAATGGGAGAAGGTGAAGGCACAGTTTTGGAAGCAGATTTTCTGTAAGTTGACGATGCAACTTTATGACCTTTCGAGTAGGGACCGATAAAGGATTAGCAGCAGCATTTCACCTACTGCCCGTGATCGTGTTCTTGACAATGACTCGGGTTTGGTCCAGAGACGATACAAAGCGGCTGTCTCCACTCCTACAACTTGACTATGGTCGCCTTCTCCACACGCCAAAGATTACCGGGGAATCTGGCAACGATAGAGGAACGTTCGGAAACACTACCCATGATCATGGGCCCAGGCTCTTGTCGCGAAACTGGTCTGTGCGTGTGAATAATGAGTCGGAATTCTCCGAGACCTCTGTTTGACTTCCATGATATCGCTCTGCTCCGTTTCACGACGTTTCTCTGTCTTGGGCCATGTTGGAGCTGCCAGGCCCACATATTGGAACGGGAATCCCTATGTTTAATCCTCTCAACCGTATAGCAGACGCCCAGCCTGCACCTTGGCCGCAGTTCTTGACAAAATCCTTCCTCTCAGCCATTCGCGACAGCAATACTGACGAGAGCGCTTTCTATGAGCCCTATACACGTCTTCTCTATCATGTCTTTTCCATCGATGGTCCGTTTGAGATCATTTCGCAATTTCATGTACCTGCTACTCCACGGGACAACACCGACTTCTTCGCCATCTTTACTGTCAAACTGGATAAGCATCCGGTCCTGTTCATTGAGGTCAAGCCACCTGCATCGTTTCGTTTGGACTCCAAACGTCAACAAGCCGACAGACAGGTGAGGGAATGTTTCCGCGACCTTCGCGACGACGTCGTCACTGCAGTTCTGCCTGGCGTAAGCGCTTTCGGAACTCGTCTCTCGTTCTACCGATATGTCAAGGCAGCCAACGCTGTCACCCCCTCTGCGATTGTTGCCGATTTCAACATCATGGCCGATGCAGCGCCTAATAATCGCTGGGATTGCGATATTTTGGATACTGATGGAGCAGCTCGTTTTCGCGAGGTGATAGATCAAGTCAAAGAGATGTGCGCACAGCTTATCGCTTGTAAATCAAGTATCCTGTTTCCTCTTTATTTTTTTGCTGACCTTGATCGCAATCAGCCTAGGAAAACCGTGTGGAAATATTATTTGTAAGATAGTTCTTTGTTCGGAAGTGTTACTTTCTCAGTACATATCTCCCCAAAGGATAGTTGCCCTCTGTTGGGTCACTTGTGTCGTTTCCGCGATTCAAAGCCGTCCACTGACATACATTGCTGTGTATGATGGCACCGTAAACGATCAAGCCTGAAAGTAGATGGGGACATGTGTAAAGGGGTACACCCGTGTTTATCCCGCGTACCGACGTCGGCCGTCTTCTTGAGAAGAGCTCCACAGCACCGGCATTCAAATCTCATGAAGAGGAAGCTCACTGCTTTGGCTGGTCGATTTCGGAGGTCTGGCATGCTACGGCAATATGCCGCAGCCCATTGCGCAATAGATATTTTCAGCAAATATTAGTGGGAAACATAATCGAAGCCTAGGCCCGAGGCTTTTCATTCTGCTAGCTCCCCGAGAAAGTAAACTGGCGTATTTTGTGGTCATCGAGATCTCGGTAAGTTCAAGACTTGCAGGAAGAGATAAGAATAGGCAGCCATCATCGTAAAGAACTTGTTTGCTGCGTGGGGTAGAGAATGGCAAGGCTTGGATCCAGGAAAAAGGCCACTGCATTCATGCCGTGTATTTTGTACGGACACCCACTGTCAAAAGTCAACCACTCCTACTTGACCGCGTGACTGGATGAAAACTCAACTCTCAACAGGACGTGTCAAGAGGAAATGCAGAACGCGCCTCGACTCGGAAGTGTCGATAACGAGGTGCAGATTTCTTGCCAAGTCCTTCTGTCACTGACACTCGGGCGGACGACGTCTTGTACACTGGTCGACAGTCAGCCCGCTTCTACGATGCTTCTTGTGGCCGAGTGAACATCGAGTCCTCGATCCTCCATTGCACTGTATACAATTGGCAGTTCTGAGCGTCGAACTCTTGGAAAAGGTGTCATGATCATCATGCTTAACAGTTGGAGAAGAGGCGCATCCTGCTGGAAAATATTAACATCCTACACGATGGCGGTGGCGCTGAAGGGATTCTGTTCCCTGGACCGCAAAAGCCCCCCTTGAAAAGCTGATCCGAATATGAATATTCGCGACAGACACAATATCCGAAATCAGGAAACTTCATCGAGATGGATTAGAATGATGATTCGTCCGACCTGACTGACATCCACATGAACGAATTCGATGGAGGAACAGCCTCAAGGCGAGCAGCCACTTGACCGCATTGGACCGCCCTGGATCAGGTGCCTGAAATACATTCTCCTGAATTTCTGAGGTATGCGGCAGGGTAGATGTTTTTCCATCTATAGTGCGATAAAAAAACAGGCGTCGCTGCCTTTGGGCCCAGTTGACTAGATGCATAACACAAATAGAACCACAGAAGATATCTCCGATAATAACACTGAGAATCTGAACTTAAGGTGCGTACATACCGACCGTGATCTTCCTTGGATCCTCCTCGCAAGTCAAAGGCGGCGGAATGTTCAAGTTGAAGGATGTTGGGGATGACGTAACCATTGTTCGATAAACCCGGTCCGGTTCCGATTTGTACTTCACTCTCCGACCACCACCACGTCTTTCAATTTCGATGTCCCCAATTCTGTAGTATGATGCCGCTCTATTCATCTGTATCAGCTACAAGTGAAGAAATATGGGTCAAGCTGCTCCTCCTGCCAGCCCTGTGCAGCAACTGCCTACTGTCGTTTATCGTGAACTGGAACTGTCACTTAGCCAGCGCGTGCGCTAAGTATACCTCTGTAGCTGTGCTCAAAATCCTGAAATCTTGACATCGAACACTCGCCGCTGTATAGAGATCTAGAACACTGCCTGATTGATATCCTCACGGCTTAAACCTCTCATGCGGATAATAACAGGGTGCAAGAAGTGTGTCGCAAGCTATCCGAGAGGTATCGCATTTTCTTCTTTGAGCCTGCTGCTTGTGCATACCTTTTACCCTTTGACAGATCTTCCCTTCTGCGAATCATGATCAATTTTCGATCAATTATTTCAGGAACGATGTCCTCTTTTCCTGGTAAATACATATAGCAGACACCATACAATCACGCTACGTGTCGATCACTCTTACGCGTACGGCTTGAGATGCCCTCAGTCAGTCAGGTGTCGGATATTTCCGACGTTTTATTAATGATCGGGCTAGTCTCTTACAGTCGTGTCAAAGAGGCACGCATACAACACGAAGACCCGGATCTTGCAGGCCAAAGCGAGAATTCGAGCGAACTCAAAAGATACGAACATACCGGTGAAATTCTAATACGGAAATGAAATGGCAGCCTGAAAAAGATTCGAACCTCCGATACAGACAACCGCATACGGCAATCACAAACGAACATCTATTGAACTGACCGGGCGGAAGTGCGAGTATGAACAAAGCGGTAAAATTCCTCACTGCGATCAATGCGATTATTTCTTGGGGTAGTAAATTAGTCGGCTCTCTTACTGACTTTCTATTTTTTGACAAGTGAAGCGAAAGTAGTACCTCAAAACTCGTTGAAAGGACCACCGATCAAATTGACTCCAAGTATTTCTGACGATCACGCAGCTGGGCATTGGATATTCGCAGCCAGCTTGGGCGGAAATTAACGAAACGTTGTGAGTATCAATGGGCTGACACCAATTACTCGACAGATGTTCACATACAGCTTGGCAGCCCAGGGCATTTTTGTGGATAATGATAGGAGACTCGGCCCTCATCATAAATCGTGGCGGGTGGACTTCCTGTCACGAAAGCTCCTACGAAATCGCTGAAATTGCCATAAACAAAGCCTTCATATCCCTGAATACTATTCTATGACGAAGTACAGATCACCCACGTCTCTCCCGCAAAACACATGCTACTGTTGGCAAGCCGTATGCAAGCAGCTGTAACGGTGTAAATTTCCATGGGCGAATAGACCCCTTTCAGGAGACTTTTTTCTGCCAATGATGTGCGTATGCTTTGTGAGGATAATGGTAGAGCAGGCCTTTTGTGTTTCTAATGCAATACTTTTTTTAAATTTAGCTTTAGCAACAATCCTGCACACGCTACGCAACGTCGGCACAGCAACAAAGTAGACGACCATCCATTCGTGAGCTCGACCTTTCAGTGCTCGTTCCTCGGACGACAGTACTTCATGCGGTGAAGCCGAGTTTGGAACAATATCACCTTAAATTGATTCTGTCTGTAGTAGAAGCCGGATCAATGCCGAACGCTTGGCCTTTTTCTCCAACTCGCACCGCTAGCTGTTTTCCACCGGGAATCAAGTGAAATCAGCGCTCAGAGAGACGCGACCGAGAAGAGGTGATAGGATTAGGCTGTGCGACCGCATGCTCCAAGGGGAAGAATGACCGACTATTATTACTATTATTACTTTCCCGCAGTCGAGTCTAATCCGTTGATGAGGTGCCATGAGTCGGAAACATTGTCCTTTTTGGTCCACCTATCCTCCTCATATGTTTAAAAGGCCTCGTTGAGAAATGAGCTATGCATTTTCTGCATCCAACCAAAACTCTATTAACACAATGTACTATCGTCTATCTCTGCTTACTATTATCTTGTCCTGTGCGTTATTCTTCGCATTCCTCTCGCTGTTGTTGTACTAACCAACTCCTCCAGTCACGGCGATGCTCGTCTCATCTTCGCCCGTACCTGCTGTCGTACCCGAAGATCAGGTGAGTGTTATGTTAAAGTTCGAATATCGGTGCTCAATTTCAATGCAGGCACTTAAACCTCGCACTCAGTATGAAACTGAGGGGTGCCACGGAAGTAGCGATCCCGGATCGTGCTTTTAATCGTTTCTATTTCAATGAAACTCGAATTTAAATCGGTACGCAATTGGATTATCCTACGTGGTCATTTAAATGTCTGACTCTGACTTTGTACTAGTATAGGCGCATTGTATAACAATCGGACTGGTGAATATTACATAGATCATTAGTGACACACCCACGCCAACATTCTCATATCTTCGGTTCCACACAATGTGCTACTATGGTATTAGCTGCTGAATTCACGCTAGTAGCTATAACTCGGTACAATTACTGCGCATGCATATGTTAGATCAATTTCGTACTTATCGACCTCAAAGGAACTCGTGCTTCAACGGATGACCATGGCGAGGAAAGGTTCGCGGCGCTTTGATTCTAGGTCGTCATAGCGGGAGAAGATGAATGGAAAGTCTCAGAAGGAGAGTTTCTGCAAGTTTAAGACGCCTCTATTTAATGGTATGTCGGGTGGAGAATGACAAGGGATGGGCAACAACATTCTCCTCCTACTACCCTTGATCTGTGTGTTTGACAATGGTTTAGCCCAGAAATGACGGCAATCCACGAGCAACTTCCTCAGAGCTTGTGTTGAAGACAACGAACGCGCATTGATCCGCAAATCCAGGCATCGACTTCGCTGAGAGGTAGGTAGGTAGTATTACACGGTAGTGAACGCACAGTGAACGCCGGTGCCAGACGTTAATCTGTACCAACGGAAATATGACTAGTATACAGTATCCAGGTAGATTTCCGAAATAATGAATGACCTGGGAGGATATTAGCGTACGTTGATGGAAATAGTGGTTGTAGCCGACTCAAAAGATTGCGAAGTGAACCGGGCCGTACACTTGTACCTTGATCCGGACTTCCCTATGACTGTCATCGCTCTATCACTTGGTTAACGCTACCTTCTCCTCATACCAAAGATTACCGCATATAAGAAAATATTGCTTCTTCAACGCCATCGTTTCTGTCGGTAATACCGTCTCGGAGCAAGTAGATTATAATTTATATGCGGATTTATGGTTACACCCCCCCCTCCCCCAGGTACGTAGAAGCCGGCAGCGGTAGAAAGTGTGCAAGAAGAAAAACATTCAAATTTCAAGTCACGAGAAGCACTACCTGGGAGGGCCGGACTTGGGTTCTTGACGCGAAACTGGTCTGTGCGTGTGAATAATCTCTCGGGGTTTTCCGCAATGTGCGGTGCTCGTTGCGCTCGGTTTCTTCTCATGACACTTCCAGTCTTGGAGTTGTCAAAACCATCTCGGATAGCGGCACTCACAGAGGGATGTTTTGTAAAATGCGAGCAGCTGACTCCTTACATCTAGATTCACACTTGTTTTGGCCCATTGAAGTATGCTTCTATCTCTACTCCAGCCTGCTGGAGCGTAACCCGGTTCTTCAGTTGGCACCTGATGATATGGGGATGCATGCACCATGTGCATCGTTGGCGGCTTTTACGGCTCACGGGAATAATATAGATAATCTAGATCAACGGACAATATTGGCCGGGCCTCGTTGGCATCTTTGTCGTCTGGCATAATCTGGATGTGTACGTGACTATCGACTCTCAGCCTGGAGGCCAGTACACGGAAATCTACAGCCAGAGTAGTAATACCGTAGAACATGTCTGAACGGTAGTTGGGATCAAAACCTGAACACTGGATTGCCATGCAGTTGAAATCCTTCGTTATCTAATAATCCATCCTTTTTTTCTTCACTGAAACGTCTGCAGACTTTGAGTATTGAGTGTGGCGTAGCAGTAAGTCATGCACCGTTTCAGACGTGCACATCGTATTCAAAGTACCCTTTGTCTCTCGTATAGGTTTGTGTCAAATCGTGAGCCGGTATTTTCAAATGATCCCAATACTGATGTTTCATCCTGACGATGAACGGTAAATGTCAGCCCCATAACGTTTGTCGTCAAGGTTCAACTTTAGGGTTAGTACTGCCTTTGCCTCGAGTCCGTTTCATGGCCCAGTACCTCCGTGGAGCTCGTACTCGGCTTCAAACCATGGGAAACCTTTGGGAATTATTAACCTACGTTATCCCGCTCTACGCCTGTCTCGATGCACCTTCGTGGAGCCATGACTGTTTCAAATGCTGTATAAAATCCCAAGCATTTTGAAGAATGCCTCCATCGCACCGTCGACTCGAGATGCAATTCACTCTGAAAACCCTTGCTATCCTCGCCGCCACAGTTGGAATGGCCAATGCCATCTGTCCCGGCTTCAAGTACGCCGAGTTTCTCTATTCAAGACCTATGCTTACTTGAAATTCTTCAGCTTCGGCATTGCCGACCTTGGAGGAGGACCCCCTGGCTCTTGTATGCGATATATTTCCAAGCTACTTCCCTCACTTTGGGCTGGCTACCCTCAGGGAGGTTCTATGACGATTCGTGCAATTCGGTTTTGACGGTCATTACCGATAACCCATGCACCCAGTGCAGCTTTTCATGTAGCCCTGTACCCATCACATTCACTGGGCTGCATCTCAACGGTCAGAAGTACGTCCTCAAGCTTGTGGAGTTGTGGGGCAGTTACTTACGGCTTTCCCTATAGCTATGCTTGCCGTGGTGACCCCAATTCGGGTTCCTGTGATGGACATGGTATCCAAGTCTGCGTACGTCCCTGCTCACGCGCTTGAGAGTGTGTAATTAACTCGTTCATATTAGTGCCGCAACGACGGGAACTAAGTCCACTTCTCTGCTGTGCTGTATGAACCATGTATAATAACACCTTTATGTGCTCAATGTAAACACGATGCGCAGTAAATCATCATATTGGTCTTGAATCATTCGTGAATCCTAAGGATTCCACTGTGGCACAGGAATTATTCCTTACTCCATGGCCAGCATATCCAGCGCGGTCTTCCCCCCTCCTTCCCCCGTTTAGTTCGGATTCTCAAACGTCAACCAGAAATTTTCTATGCATCAGGATAACTGCATTTATCGCAAGGAAGTAAAGAACATTTCTCCACCTTCTAAGCCACTGGCAATGAAACTATCTACTTCTCTCCGTACGTCCGACAAGCATAATGCAGTGGAGAACATGCCCTTCATCGTCAGTACCATTTATATTGTCTCTTCCCTTCAGCAATATGCGAACAGAGAAGTTGAAAATTCAGACATACGGTAGACTTGGTTAATAGGCGTCATCTCCCCATTGTTGACAATTCGAGGCTGGACTTCAGCTTTCAGGATAGTAACGGGTCTCGGGGTATTTCACTGTCGACATTCCTTACATTAACATCGCCATCGACATTCACCAGACGCTGGATAAGGGCAGTCTTCTCAGTATGCCGTCCTTTGTCGCGCAAGGCGCAAGGGCAATACTTGGAACTTATTGAGGACATCAGGATCACCACAGTATTTCAATAGTAGATCTACCTGCTCAAGAGACGGAAATAAAGGCGCGTACTCCATGTGATTTGCATCCTTCGAGAGAGTGAAAGTGGATGACATGATTTATGGAAATTTCAACTTCAGCATTCCACTGAGCCGCAATTCGCCACTCATTTGCGTCTGTGAAGTACCTTCTACGAGGGTAGAGATGAAAAGGCAGCAGATTAAAATACCTGTGCAATGGAAAGTGCAAAGATAGAAACTCGGAGAAAGAAAAAAAAAACAAGAGGCGATGCAAGCTGTCGAACCCGACGTTAAGACGTTCTGCCATGACATTCAGGTATCAGGACCCCTGTGGACAGTACCCCGTACAGCTGCCAAGAAACCCTCAACCTCCACCGCATTGCTTTTGATGAGGAAATCAGGCGCTCCTTCGGTGAAGACTCGTTGAACGTTGTCGTCGCTGACAGTAGGAAATGGAAAGTAATCGCCATTGACAACTTCCCATATCATCACTCTGTAAGAATAGATCTCTAGTGGAGGGAGATTGACATACCAGCGCCAGGACAGAGGTGCCTCCTGGAGTCTCAGGTTCCGTGGAATTCACAGTTTCTCGTGCAGCGGGATCCCAAGCATCCGTATCAGGAATGCACAATCTGAAATCAATGAGGGGCGATTAACAAGTCAATGTGATGCGGTACAGAAGATGAGGCTATTGTCCGACTTGACGTCGGCGTGTACGATTCCGATGAGGTGAAGAGCTTCGAGACTAGTAGTCAGGTCTAGAAAAAGCGACTCTTTACATATCCAGGAAGCCCCTTCCTGCGATTTCCGAAGGACGCTTCCTAACGATCCAGGAGATCGCTACGTGAAGGTCCGAGGTAGGAGAGGTGCGCTCTCTCTTTCCACGAGCACGACGCCCAGAAGGATTGCTACGTTCGGATGTATCTAGAGACAACAGATAACTCGTCTTTCATCGAGAACTCCCCTGCTGGGTATGGGGTTTGATTGTGGATACTTTCTCGAGGACCTTTTTTACCTCCAGTGAATTAGGAACATATGCTTCGATCAAGAAATCTCCATTCCGGACGTGGAAGTTCGCGCCAAGTCGCATTTTCTTCCCTATTAGAAAAATTGTCCATCTGAGCAGCGACTCATTGAAACAGTCAATGAGTCGATCATAGGGAGTAGGCCGTGTCAAATTGTCGGTATGTGGTGACAGAACACTGGCCGAATGCTGAAATCCTCGGTATATCCGACGACAATCTTGACTCTTGAGCCGATACCATTTCCCCCCTTCGATGTTGAGCGAATAGAATATTATTCGGTGTCCTTCATGAGATTGTCCATTCCGAGATGTACGCAGGCAATGCCACAGCACCTGGACCCACTGACAAAGTCATTGTCATCAAACCCTCGCTGCCATGTTTAACGCGTTGATAGGCTATAGCATTTGTCCGCGGTAACGACCGTTGGCCTGCAACAACGGAACAATAGTGGATGTCTTCTACACCTGAGTACTCTACATTAGTAAGGCAATATAGCAAACTCGACGTAAAGATAGGCAAAGATGTGACGGGGATTTGGGTTAAAATAGGTTGATATCCGATCGCAGTGCGGCTTGCGGGCGGCTCTTTCAGAGCCTGCCTTCTATTTTTTTCTCTTGTTTAAATTGTGCCTCATTCAATATGCCGGAGCTCACATTGAACTATCATATCAAGAGATCGAAAGTCTATCCGGCGGAGGTAGAGGTACTATGCGCGGAGAAACTGTGTACTAACTAACCTCCGTCGTGGACTATGAGTTAGTCACCGATGCAAAAATATTTCCTTCTTTACGTTCAAGTTCGACAAAGGCGGTGTTCAGTATCCCGCGACTAACTGAATTGAAGGGGAGGAAGTATACCTGCTGGATGGGGGTTCGCTCTATTGTTGGAGACGACAACCTTTTTTCGCAGCCTGGAAGCTAATCCGCCGATGCAAAAGAGGTACGTCGGTGTAAATCAAATCTACTGAGTTGTGCACATCCAATTCTCCGGCTCATAGAGAGGCACCATAGTAAATTATTTCTGGGTCAGCTTTTCCAAATAGACTTTAATTTAGGCTGCCCAGACCTTTGTAGCGGCGGCGTACGACGTACGATAATCCGCAAATCAATTCGGTGTATTAACAATTTCCTTTCTCAATTCGCACGATATTGTAGAGGCGCGGGCTGATATATATTGCTGTGTATCACAGTATCGCAAACGATCATCTGAAAGTAGATAGGGCCATGTGCAAGGGGGTACATCCGTGCTTATCCCGCGTACCGACGTCGGCCTTCTTGAGAAGAGCTCCCTAGCACCGGCATTCAAAGCTCATGAAGGGGAAGCTCGCTGCTTTGGGTCGTCGATTTTGGAGGTCTGGCACACTATGGAGATATGCCGGAGTGATAGGTTTTTTCAGTTTGCAAGTATTAGTGAAAAGCATAATCGAAGCCTAGACCCGAGGTTTTTCATTCTGCTAGCTCCCGAGATAGTAAAACGCATTTTTGTGGTCGTCGGGATTTTAGCGAGTTCAAGGCCGGCAGGGTGGCGATAGAACAGGTGGCAATCATCGTTAACAACCGGTTTATTGCGTAGGGCAGAGAATGGTACTTGTATTCAGAAGAAGGTGACAAGGTTTACTGCATTCATGTCGCGTATGTTGTCCGGAGACCGACTGTCAAAAGTCGACCACTCCTACAACGTTATGGCTGGATTTGGACTGGATGAAAATTGAACCTTCAACAGAACGTGTCCGAGGAAATGCAGGACGCGTCTCGAAGTGTCGATAACGAGGTTTGAGTTTCCTGCCAAGTCTTTCTGCAACTAGCACTCCTGCGGACGACGTCTTGTACACTGATCGACAGTCAGCCCGCTTCTACGGTGCTTCTCTTGGAGAGAACATCGAGTGCACAATCCTCCATTACGCTGTATACAACTGGCAGTTTGGACGTCGACGTCGTTAGCTCTTGGTAAGGGTGTCGTAATCGTGCTTAACGGTTGGTCATACTAGCGCTTCAAGAAGAGGCATATCCTGCTGGAAGATATTAACATCCTAAACGATGGCGGTGGCGCTGAAGGGATTCTGTTCCCTGAACCGCCAAAGCCCCCTTTTAAAAGCTGATCCGAATATGAATATTCGCGACAGACATAAAATCCGAAATCAGGAACCTTCATCGAGATGGATTAGAATGATGATTCGTCCGACCTGACATGCACATGAGCAAATTCGATGGAGGAACAGCCTTAAAGCGGTCAGCCACTTGACTACATTGCATTTTCCTGAATGAGGTGCCTGGAATGCACTCTCTTGATCTCCGAGGTATGCGGCCGGGTGGATCCTTTTCATCTATAGCGCGATAAGAAAAAAGGTATCGTTGCCTTTGGGTCCAGTTGACTAATGCGTAACTCCAACGCAACCGAAGAAAATCTCTCCGATAATAATACTGAGAGTTTTGAACTTAAGGTGCGTATATAGCGACCCTGATTCTCCTCGCAAGTCAAAGGCGGCAGGGAAATGTGAAAGAAGGTTAGAGATGACGTAACCATGTTTCGACAAACCCGGCCCGGTTCCGATTTATGCTTCACTCTCCGACCACCACCACGTTTCAATCTCAACGTCCCCAATTCTGTGGTGTAATGCCGCTCTATTCATCCGCATCAACTACTAGCGAAGAGATCTGGAACAAACTGCTGCTCCTACCAGACCTGTGAAGCAATTGCTATGCTGACTATCGTTTATCATGATCTGGAACGATCAATTAGCCAGCGCATTGTGCTAAGTACACCTCTGTAGCTGTGCTCGATATTCTGAAATCTTGACATCGAACACTTCCTGGTGTATGGAGATCTAGAACACTGCCTGATTGATATCCAGCATTCACGGCTTAAACCTCTCATGCGGACAATAATAGGATGCAAGAAGTGTGTCGCGAACTATCCGAGAGGTATCGCATTTTCTTCTTTGAGCCATCTGCTTGTGCATTCCTTCCCCCCCCCCCCCCCCCCCCCCCCTTTGACAGATCTTCCCTTCTGCGAATCATGATCAATTTTTGGTCAATTATTTCAGGAACGATGCCTACAGCGCCTTCAAATAATAGTATCAGGAAATCTGGTACTACAGCCTTCCTGCTAGCCTCCGCTAGCCCTATGAGGCCATTGAATTTTCTCTCATCGAGTCAAGGAGCTAGTCGTCTTTTTCCTAGTGAATACATATGGCAGACATCACGCAATCATACTTCGTGTTGATCACCATTACGGCTACCCTCTTGAGAGTCCCTCAGTCAGTATGTGTCGGATAATTCCGACTTTTTTTAAATGAATGGGCTAATTTTTTTTATTACAGTCCTGTCAGAGAGGCGCATGTACAATGAACGCCAAGACCCGGATCTTCCAGGCCAAAGCGAAAGTTCGAGCGAACTCAAAAGATACGAACATAACGGCGAATTCCTAAGACGGAAACGAAATGACAGCCTCAAAAGATTGGAGGATCCGACGCAGACAGATGAGCCCTTTTCCTTGAAGAACGGTTGGCGAAAAGGTACAGTGTCCGATCTATTGCGATCACAAATGAATTATGGAACTTGACGGCCGAGGGCGAGCAAAGAGGTAAAGTTCTTCACTGCGGTCAGTGCGATTATTTCTAGGGGTGCTAATCTAGTCGGCTCCCTTACTAACTTTCTATTTTTTTTTGATCAGCTGGAACAAACGGTCGAGACCAGGAAGAAGGATAGTAACGATTGCGAATGTATTGTCGTCACTGACCTATTGAAGAATCCTACTTACTAAAAGCCCCTCCGCCGATGCATTGAAAGCACCGGTCAATCCGAAACGACGAAAGAAGACTTCATCATAAACCGTATCTGGGGGACCTCGGGCGCACGAAAGTGCTTCCGAGATCGCCGAAATAGACATAAAACATGTCCAGATCACGTTCAAACAGTGACGGTCTCCCTAGGTGAATAGCCTTCCACTCAGGAGACATCTTTTTTGCCGACGATATTCGTGTTGTGCGCGTCCTTTGTGAGGATAGTAGAGGGTGCCTTTCTGATGCAAATCTGTTTTAGATTCAAGATCAAATTTGCACAGGATAGGTTAATTCTGAAGATTATTGCGATGTTGACACCGCAACAGAGTAGGCGACCAGACACGAGCTCAACATTTCAGTACTCGACCCTCGGGTGACAGTACTTCACGCGCGGATGCCGAGTCTGGAACAATTATCACCTTAAACGAATCGCAGGTTGATTCCGTTTGTAGTTGGAAGTCGGATCAATGCTGTGGGACCTGCAATGACAGTTTGAATGAACATATACGCGGTTTTCCTGTTTATCCCAACTCGCACCGCCAGCTGATTTGAACTCAAGGACTCTGTGCTGAGGGAGACGTGATTGAGAAAAGATGGATTATGCTGTGCAACCGCATGCTCCAAGGCCAAGAATGACCGACATACGCTTTTACCTTCCTATTGAACAGCTTTTATGTTATCTGTTGCATCGGCTCTCTTATTCTTGGCGTCTATTGTTACTTGTCCCGCAGTTCAGTCCGATCCGTTGATGATGAGCGGGCTAGCGAAATACAAACGAAAGGCGAATTAGGTGCGTCATCTATAATTAAAGGCTACCTCAGGAGAGGTGCCGTGAGTCGGTAACATTGTCCTTTTTGGTCCACCTATCCTCATATGTTTAAAAGGCCTCGTTGAGAAACGAGTTATGCATCTTGTCCATCCAACCAAAAACCCTATTATAACGCAATGTACTATCGTCTGTCTCTGCTTACTGTTATCTTGTCCTGTGCGTTATTCTTCGCATTCCTCTCGCTGTTGTTGTACTAACCAACTCCTCTAGTCATGGCTGTGCTCGTCTCATCTTCGCCCGTACCTGCTGTCGTACCCGAAACTCAGGTGAGTGTTATGTTACAGTTCGAATATCAGTGCTCAATTTCAATGCAGGCACTTAAACCTCGCACTCAGTATGAGACTGAGGGGTGTCACGGAAGCGGCACAATTGGATCGTGCTTTTAATCACATAGACTAGAATGAAACTCCAGCTTAAATCGGTACGCGTATTGTGCCTGCCTGCGCGCGCATTCCAGTGGCTGACTCTGACTTATAGCATATGTACATTGTGTATCACTCGGACTTGTGAATATTACATGTAATCAATAATGACGCGCCGACGCCAACACGTTCATATCTACCTACCATCCTACACAATGTTCTACTTTGCTACTAACTGAATTAGAGAACTCTTACTTGTACTTACGGGAATTACTTTACATTCTTATTTCAAATTGATTTCGCACTTGTCTGTCCTCAAAAGAACCCGTTCTTCAACTTCCAGTGCAAAAAAAGCCAGGGCAGTTCAAAGTCAAAACGTCTACATAAATACCTATAATCTCAACTACGAGATATTCGGGGATTCCGAATTTGGCCCAGCCGTCCCATTGTTAGTCGGATTAAACTCTCCCTGAACTACCAGCCCTCAAGTCGAGGTAGGCATTGGCGCGTTCTCAATCACCCTCAGATGACACACCAGCACATCATGATAGCTACAATGCACTCGAATTTTCAATACACAGCAGGCGTCTAGTCTCAGGCCCATAACTGTCGCTGTCGTGTCAGGCGGCGGAACACGATCTCTTCCTAGCGTCCCTTCAACTCAAGACTTCGAACTCCGGATAAACAGGTAAACGAAGATTCCATGTGCCGTCGCTTTCTGTCCGCTTGAAAACTGAGGACCCCCGAAGCAGAAAGTGGCGGTATTTAAAGCTTCTATGTCGGTTCTTGAGCCACGATGCATGGTCATGCCAGACCACAAGACTTTGGCATATCCACAAGGCTCTCATGCACAGCTCTTGTTATACTTTTGGGCTACTTACTGGCTAACTATTCCGCTACTAACTGGGTCGACAGTCGTACATCTTCAATGAATCGCGGTTCCAAATCTTAGGCCATCATGGTCTTTCTTCCAACATTAAGCCCTCAGTGCTCGGTCTCTTAGGAGTCGCTATCTCAAGGAAACAGAAATTGTGCCGAGTCTTGTAACGTCAGAAATGACCCCCTTATCATACCTGGCTATGAATAGTTGAATACTGTCCCGTTCTACGACGTCTGCAAATTTCTAGAAAGAGGAGTCGTTCCTGGTTGCCGACCCTCGCATAGTGCGCGCGCTTCAAAATCATACGGGATATCTAATAGTGGTTCTATTTTCCCAGGAGAAGTCAGGACACTTGCCTATGGCCGCCAGAGGAACATAGTGTGGTGTGGACTGAATTCGGGGCCGATCACAGAAGCTAGGATTGAATAACGGTGTCCGACTGTGTTCCTGGACATTCGGCGCCATCGGAGCCCTCATAACAATTGGATTTTCTGGGGGGTCGAATAGAAAACGGTTCTTAGGCTTTCTTGGACCGCTGCCATTTGGACGGAATATTCTAACTTTTCTAAGTCGATAACAACGCTCCTTCCGCCGACGACAGCAGAGACGATCTATCGCAATTTGGCCTCACATTCCTGGTCGGTCCGTGTTCACCTTTGGGGATCATAATGTCTGGGCCTTCAACTTCAGCATAACTACCGTAAGAGACCAAAAAGATGCTAAATCCTATCCTGTCCGGCCTTCTTGAGATTAAGCATGTGATGACTGTCCATCGACTGCCGACAAGTTTCCATTGTATACTCCTTTTCTGTCAAATCCTGTTCGCTCTTCGACCGCTCCTGAGCTCTGTCTTAGGGTCAACTCTTTACCCGTCTCTTAATAATATACCTGATCATATCGTGGGATCTGCCCAAGGACACAACGCGCCTTGTGGCGAAGAAAGGTGGGCGTCACATCGTCTGCGGTCTGCCGGTATACGTTCCCTTCTTCGTAGAATCGTCCCTTGCCTACGACCAACCAATGAGAACATTGTGGCTGTTTTGTTGCATGTCTTACGTGCTTCAGAACACCCCTGCATAGCTTTGACAATGCATTGTAGATGGTTTGGGTTGTACCTTGGCCTCCGTGGATCAAAAAGAAGTGTTGGAGAGACCTGGATGATAATTTTGCCAAGACAATCACATCGTCGATAAACCAGCACCAAACACAGAATGATGTTTCCAAATTTTGAATGATGCACCGCTTACACGCGTTTATTCTTCACCACTGGCCACTTCATCATCATCGTCCGCCTCATCCTCCGACACATCTAGACCCGCTCCTCTCAGCCTTTCCTTATCCCTTTTACGCTTACTGCTAACCTCGTCTAGCAGCACAAGAAGATCCTCCTGCTCTTTTTCCACCTCCTTGCGCTTTGTCTCAGAACTCTCCAGCTGTGAGGTTAACGACGATACATGTTCCTTCATCGTAGCGACCTGCCATGAATAAATACAAGAACAGTGCTGAAGGACCAGATCTTACCTCGTCCGCACCGGAAGCTTTTTCCTGCAGCAGTGTCCGCAGGGTCGTGATCTCCTCAGACTGTTTCCGTATCGTCTCCCGTAATGACGCTATAAGCACCATGGTTTCTGCACTTTGTCCGGAAGAAGAAGACGAAAGCTGATCCGGTGCAGAAGAGAATCCTCGTTGAACAGGATCTAATCAAATAAGGTGAATGGTTCATAGTCTTGTTATAATAAGCAGAAAACATACAATAATTTGATTTCCAGAAGTCTACGAACGCCCAATCGAACCAAATCTCTCCTTCGACTTCAACATCGGATTTTGCGGTACCAGTTTGTATATGCGGTGAGGGAGGATATGGGAACACCGTGGCGTCGGGACCAACAGATTTGAATCGCTCATCTTCCCGCAGACGGGACACGCACCCTACAAGAGAGTCTACGCCCAGCCGATGCAGGATGGGGTGGATTGTCTGCCTACGATAGTCCGGATCAGTTGCCATGGGATCCAGTCGACAAAGAACACTGAACATGCCTTGTAATCTCACCAGGCTCCTTGTTGAACTCGTAACATATGCCCAATAAAAATGCACACAGTCCAGGAACGATAGAATCCGAGTCGGATATATGGTTGATGGGTTCTACTAGCTATTGATTGCATTTAGAAGAGCATCATCGATGTCGTCGGAGAAACATACCACACCCAACCCTCCCGCGTTCAAGAAGTCTCTGACAGCTGCGGGGTCGTCCCAAAGCCACTGGGAGAGCAGTGTCAAATAGCCGACAATCAATCGGTCCCATTCTCTTGATTCTCTGTCGGAAGTGTTCGCATGAGACCGAGATAGAAGAGCGAGGGAAAGATTTTCGCTCAAGATTTGAAGAAGGGTCTGTGGCGGTTCGTCGTCGTCAGCTTCGGGAGGGGTCGGTGGAGGTGGAGCAGCCCCATCAGCGGGAACGAAAAAGCCGCCTTCACCCCCCTGCTCCGGAGAAGCGGCAAGATGGGGTACGATGCCTCGTGCAAGCGTTTTCACCCCTGGGGATGACCGGAGAAGATGAGCGAAAAGAAGAGATGCAAACTGTGTGCCTGTCACCCTGGCCGAGTCGATGGCTGGTGTCGAATCTGGAGATGCGGCGAGAGAATGAAGAAGCGGGGTCGTTGGCGGGTATTCCGAAGGGGCGGCTTCTTCTGGCGGAATCATAGCCTGAATAATAGCCTGCTTTATCTCATCTTTCCGTACAAAATCCTGCATAGAATATGAGTTTCTTGAGTGAAAATGATTAGATGTTCAGCTACCTCAAAGACAGTGGCAGCAGCAGCCCTCAGTTCCAGGCCATCTTTGAGACGTTTATCGCTATAGAGACCGTTGTATTCTCCATGTAGGGCAAGCTCTACGAGTGCATCCAGCGCTGAAGCAGGTTCTAGCCGATCCCACTCTTCACCGTTTGTCTCAGGTACAGGCATGTATGGTGTTAGTGTGAGCTCAGAGAGCGGGAAATTGAGGTTTGATGGAAGTAGGTACAGGGCTTGGGATTTGATTTGCGTAGGTGCATTGGACGCTAAAGCAATTTCTACTAAGCAGCGCGTGAACACAGCAGCTTCCTGTTCCTATAACATCTGAATAGCTTTATCAATGTTGTCAAATGAAGACCGGCGATCAAACTCACGCTATTCCCTTTGGTACCAACCAGCATACCAAGGATGGCCACGACATACGAAGCATTGCTTAATTTCTGTTGGTCCCAAAATTGGAGCGCGAACTCTTGGGGAGCGGGATCGTTGTATTGGATGTTCGGGGGAAATTGAAGAAGGGTGCAGAGAGCAGGTGGTAGACCGGTCTCCCGGAAGTAGCTCTGTAGCATGTTAGAAATAAATGATACCACAAGGAGGATTGCATGCCTGATTCGAGGAATTGAACCGGAGTAACGTATCGACACAAGACAAGGCCTCTTGAGCAACGGCACCTCCATCTATACCGCCTTCATGTCTAATTATGTTAAATAGCTTTTCAAATGCTCCCTGGAACGCCAAGATCTTTTGAATATCCGGGCTCTGTGACACTAGCGCCTGTACGACAGAGATAGCCTCTACGCACCGTTAAGAACTTGCAAGTTATGGATTCAGAATTATACGCACCGTTGCGAATTATTTCCCGCTTGTCCTCTAAAACAGAAATGACGCTTGTAGGACCAGCAGACGCGGTGAGGAAGTACCCTTGCACCGCCTGGCGTCGATTGTGCAGCAGTGTTGACAAAAATTGAAGCGCAGCAAAGCGCAAGTAGAAGCTATTATCTGCGAGTAAGGAGAGCAACGTATGCACCGTCTTGTCGCTGGCGAGTACGGCGTCGCTGTGCTTGTACCCCAAGTCCCGCCCCTCCTCCACATCACATAGTAAGCTCAGTGTTTCCAACACGGCCTTCCCGATATCTGAGTCGACTTCTGCATCATTATACAGCACTTGCAGCAGCCCAAGGAGCGACTTTTCGCCAACATCTTGCTTGCAATCTCGTGCCAGTCCCTTGAGGGCAAGAACAGCAGCGCGTCGGTCTGATAGTAGTGTTGCTGGTGAGAGACGGTCGCTAAGCCTCGCTATAGTGTCGGAAGCTGTCTGTGGTGCTCCTGTTGGCCCACGAAGCGCGACATATGTCTGCGATAGAAATTCCATGTCGTGGCAGCATACAAGCCGGAGATACCGATGGTGCACGTGTCGCAGGAAACCGCATTTGGAAATGAACGCCGCGACTGAGAGTCAAAGAGCTGATATAGCAAATACGATGATTCCATCACGATTCTCGCTTAGGCATAGAAGAACAAAGACTATAATGCGCGTAGACTGTACTTCAGACTGTGTACTAAGTGTATTATACCAAAACCATTCGCGCTAAGGCTATGAAGTCCAAAACAATACTTTCATCTCCAAAAATAAATATAGATGCGTATATCAAGACATTAATGAGCTGCTGTCAATTTCTCTTCAAAATCGACGTGATGGTCTTTATCATCGCCAGACGGCAGTCGATGGTCGTCGAGGACTTTGCGTGAATCTATTTGGTCGCCAAACACCTCGTTCATCTCTTCTAATGTTTTACCTAGACAAGGACCTCAGCATTCAACTCGGGGAAGAATGAAGAACGTACCTTTAGTTTCCGGAAACAGAAATAGGATAACAACGAAGTCGAAAAGGTTAAGGCAGACAAAAACCATATAGTACTTCCAGCCGATATCTTCTAAAGATAGCGTGGATACCTATCCGATTTCAGTTAGCGTGAACCAATAGCTGAGGTATGGGCTTACTTGACTGAATAGGACGTTGAAAGCCCAATTGCAGCATGTAGCGACACTTGTTCCGATCGATCTAACGCGTGTAGGGAATACCTAACATAATGAGCACCACGATTTGCCCAGTGTGAATAAACGTCTTACTTCAGATGCCAAAACCCAGCTGACGGGCCCAAAGCTCAGAGAAAAAACAACACTCGTCAAGAAAATCATGGCGAGTTCCGGCCCTAATGTCATCCTTAACGAAGGAACTTCGAAGAATACGGATATGTTTGATATTACCTCTGAGCAGTGTGATTGACCGGCACGCGTTGGGATTGTTTTCGGGGGTAGGAGGATTGGTGGCTACGATTGCGGCGAGGATAGAGAACGTGCAGACAAAACTTCCGGCTCCAAATAGAAGAGGCTTTTTCCGCCCAACCAGATCCAGAATGAATACGATGAAGCTACGGAAATATAATTGATTATTCGGAGAAAGCGTAGGAAGAACGTACTCACAAGAAGTTGGCAATGGGTCCAACGGCTCCATAGATACCTTGAATGAGGAGTTTGTCATTTCCGGTAATACCCAACTTTCATACATTCGTGGACCAAAGTAATTGATGACTGCACGAAAGGTGTGAGTTCAAGAGGCTCAGCATGCTTTACATAGTCATAAACGCACCATTGATACCCGTGAATTGTCCGAATATTTGTACGCCACAAGCAACCAAAGTCCGCCGAGTCATAGCGGACGTGGCGAACAGATCCTTGATATTTTTGCTTCGCACGAACACTTCGGCTTTGATGGTGTCATACATTTCTGAGTATTCCTTGTCGGCTTTCTCCTTCAGTTCTGGGGTTCCAGTGCCATAGAGCTTGTACACTACTTCGCGCGCCTCATCATCCCGGCCAACTTCTAGAAGCCATCTCTACAAAGGCCTCAATTGTCAGGACTACGCGAACTCAGCACAAAGAAGAGCACGATGCGTACAGGACTGTACGGTAGGAATTGAATTCCAATGAAGAGTGACGCTGCCGGCACAAGCTATGATAATAGATGGTTTAGATGGAGAAATCCATGCGAATTAATCCTTACTTGAAGTCCTAAAGGCAAGCGCCAGCTAACGTCCGAATCAATGAACTGACAGCCGTAACCAACCCAGTTAGCGGCAATGAAACCAATTCCGATCAGTTGCTGGGTGCAGCCAACAAGTAGCCCACGAATCTTTGGAGGTGCTATTTCAGTCTACAAGGGATATGAGTAGCTGAACTGGAAGGCGATCGCGTAAACTCGCGTTGTATAACGGCACAGTCATTGAGAGTATCCTGATTCAAGGTAAGGAGATCCGACAAACACAAATGAGGACCTTACCCAATAGCAAACCCGCCTATTATACGCCCAACAAGAAGTGTAGCAACGTTACTCGCTCCACACTGCATCGCGCTTCCCCACATCGAAAAAACGGCTCCCAGCTGGAGGTGCACGTTTTATGGTGAGCCAGCCAAACACACTCGACAAGAGTTCACCTGAATAGAACGCTTCCTTCCTAGCCTATCACTTGCCCATCCCGCAAGCATGGCCCCAAAAAAACACCCACCTAAATCGTAGTCCTGGTAAGATCACTGGCAATGTTCAATATATTACTTGACGCAACATACCGTTGAACAGTGGACACTACTGCTCCTGTGATGTCTGCGTCGCTTCCAAATCTATCCAGATACTTGTCCATTGTTATGACGGACGAGATAATTCCACTGCGTTGATATAGAATAACGAGTGTTGTGGCTAAACGATATATTTACCTGTCATATCTGTGAGAAAGCGATTATCAGAATGCATGCCAGGAAAGAAGGTCAAGTGAAGGTACCCGAATAGAAAGGCACCTGGATAATAGGGAAAAAAAGCCATTCAGCGCTCCTTAACTTATAGGTCAAGAGCGGAGCGTACACACCAATGGAAGAGAAGGCGGCTATGAAACATGATAGAACAAAACCCATCGTAGTAGAAACGGAACTGGGCAGGACCAGACTTAATTGCAACGGTCCGCCCGGTTTTATGCTCGTTCATGCAGGTGCAAATGACACACTGAAAAAGCAGGTGCGGAGAATCTGCGGGATAACTTATCATCATGGGAACGAATGTTCGGAGAATTAGGGACCCCGAACTGGGGAAGATCTAACCTTGATTCCGTGACCTTCAGCCTTGAGAGGCCTGATTCGATCAAGTTCCCAGGAGAGATTTGAGCAAGTAATGTACCAGAACTTAGATTGTGACGTTAGGCAGCAAATACCGGAAGAATTTTTGAGGTTTAAGTAAGATACAAAGATAAGACAGACTCTAGCCGCTGATCAAGTCTCGTGAAGCGAGGCTCGTCAATCTTCTCCGAGCCCATTTGTAGCGTGTTTGATACCGCAGCTTGCTGGTCCAGATTGAAGTCAGTCAGGGCCCGAGCGGACCGCTGCATAGGAAATTCGGATCTTTCTTTGTTCTCGTGATCAACTTGATGAAGTGTTGACACCTAGAGTCTGTGTTGACC